>JAXIVD010011895.1:0-5000 GCA_036785275.1 Cancer borealis
AGAGAGAGAGAATTGCGTATAGAGAGAAGGTCAAGGTCAGGTAGTCTAATCATTAAGGGTCGAATATGTGAATCATGAGTGACAGGGAAAGTGAGAGAGAGAGAGAGAGAGAGCGAGAGAGAGAGAGAGAGAGAGAGAGAGAAGAGAGAGAGAGAGAGAGAGAGAGAGAGAGAGAGAGAGAGAGAGAGAGAGAGAAGAGAGAGAGAGAGAGAGAGAGAAAGAGAGAGAGAGAAAGAGAGAGAGAGAGAGAGAGAGAGAGAGAGAGAGAGAGAGAGAGAGAGAGAGAGAGAGACAGAGACAGAGACAGAGACAGAGACAGAGACAAAGAGAGAGAGATTTACGCCAAAAAGAAAGTATAGAAGAAAGTATTCACAACTTCGTGAAAAAATATCACACACACACACACACACACACACACACACACACACACAACACACACACACACACACACACACACACACACACACACGTACCTTTTCAGAGTGATAAGATAAAACAAACTTTAGATAACAAGGCAAAAAAAATGAAACTAAAGATTACAAAAAGAATGTGATAGTTGAAGTAGAAGAGTGATGATGGTGGTGGTGGTGGTGGTGGTGATGGTGGTGGTGGTGGTGGTGGTGGTGGTGATGGAGGACTGGCAGGCTGGAAGAGAAGAAGGAAGGGAACAAGGACACGGTTAGGGATAAAGGAGGGATGGGAAGGAGAGAGCAAAGAGGAAGAAGAGGAAGGTTGCCATGGCCTTTCATCTCCACGCTGGTAATGGAGTGACGATAACCTTCTACGTCCTTTCACTCTCTCTCTCTCTCTCTCTCTCTCTCTCTCTCTCTCTCTCTCTCTCTCTCTCTCTCTCTCTCTCTCTCTCTCTCTCTCTCTCTCTCTCTCTCTCTCTCTCTCTCTCTCTCTCTCTTTCTCGTTGTTCTCCCTGAGTCTTTCCTTTATTCTCCCTGTTCCTCTATAATTCCTTCCTTTTGTCGTCGTCTCCTGCTGCAAGACCTTTCGTTACAGTTCTTATTCTATTATATATTCCATCCCTTTCGTTGTCACTTTTACCTTCTAAAGTTCTTCCTTTTTTTCTTGTACTTTTTGCTTTCTTTCTTTCACTTGTCACCTCGCAACGTTTTATATAAAAAGAACGTACAGACGGGAAAATATAACACTATTTTGACGTAAAATCTTCACTCTTTTATCTAATTGCTAGAGTTCTTTAACGTACGTAGCTACCGGAGTGAAAAACATCAAAAGAACTCGCTGTATGGCCTTGGGATAAGAGTGAGGTGATAGAGAGGAAAGACAAAGGTACTGCCGGATGTCCACATGTCCTTGTTGCGTGAGTAGAAACTGTTAAAGGTGTGAGAGGAACCAGGTGTCGAGAGGGGAAGGTACCAAAGGAGGAAGGGTAAGGGGGAGGGAGATGTGATGTATGTGTGTGTGTGTGTGTGTGTGTGTGTGTGTGTGTGTGTGTGTGTGTGTGTGTGTGTGTGTGGGTGTGTGGGTGTGGATGTGTGGTGCGAGGGATGCTTGTGAGGCTTTAGTGGGTTGTAGTATCGTTGTTTTATAGTTGTGCACGAGTGTAATGAGGTTTTGAATGGTAAGTGCAGCGGTGATATGATTGAGAGACGGACCTGATGAATAGGAGGCGTAACAGAGATGTTATTGGCTGATAGAGATACAGGTTTAAGCTTAACAGAGATGTATTGGCTGATAGAGATACAGGTTTAAGCTTTATGAAGAACGAGACACTGTTACAAGCTCCTATTATACCTATATATCAATTCCCTTTTTCTCTTGTACGCTCATCTATCTTTTCTAAGCTTCCTTTTTGTGGCTCGTTACAACAATAAAAAAAATGTGTAAGTGTTCGTTTCCTGAATTGAGACAGGATCAACCATAGCTATTGCTCTCAAAGTGTTCCAGCCGATGCTTGATTTGTTTCCGTACTTGAAACGTCAGAATTATTGTCAACCTAATTTTAAGATCAATTGTTTGAGTTTAGTGAAAGTGATTAAAGATGTAGTGGTGTAAAACATTTTCCTTTCTACTCCGTATATGAAATTATGTTTGTTTTGCTTACATTTCTATCTTTGTTATTCCACATCAGGAGTTAAGATTACATATTGTCTTATGTCGTTTGTCTTTCTTACATCTATTAGTTCCTTAGGTTATTGCCATCGCCATCACCATTATTCCTTAGTGTAGCTATTTATATCACGATCCTGTGCCATGGTTATGTTAGCAGCTTTAGTTTAGAACTGCCTAAATTATCTTCACCAAACCAATGCAGAAGATTAGTGGTTATGTTTACGCCTCCGCCTTACCTTGTGTTAAGTTTACATAGTGTGTTCCTTGACTTTCACGCTCTTACAAAAAAATTCACTCAACTCCATCTAATGCCCTACATAAGCCTCTTGTGTTAGTGGAATCGCCTTATCTGGTTTACTTTGCAGAACTCCTTCCTGTGTACCTTAAACAGTATGTATAAGCAAGAATGACTCCTAAATCTCTCCTTATTTCGATGGTTCCTGGTTGCTGTGGAATTCCAGGCCGGGTCATTTCACCCTTGGATGCACGCGTAACGTTCTCAGCTGTGTTCATCCATCACCGTGATTACGTTCACTCCATTGCGTTAGAAAGGAATTTAACTGGATTTTAGTTTAAATTTGTAGAGCTCAGCGGACGTTTTTGTAGACTTCGGTGTTACCAGGAGTGGATTTCCATGTGCCTGGACGGAAGCTCACGTATTACCACCAGCTTCACATCCCACCCACAATACTTATTCAGAAACTATTGGGCCATGTTGTACCCTCTATTACGGTGGCTGCGAGACCATTCGGCGCCTATCCTAAATGTTTCGTAACAATTGAGATGCGTTGAAATACAGTTTCCAAAGCGTATACTGCTGGATTTCTAGTTTTCCATCGTAAATGGGAAGCTGGAAGAAGAACTTGTGTATGGATATGATGGATGTGTGTTGATTAATGTTTTGTGATCTGTCGGCGAGAGATTATGATTAGTGGAGTGTAGAGCGGAATTCAAGAGTTTTTTTTTTTTTTTTTTTTTTCATTCATCACCTTTTTTTTATTGGTCTCCCAGCGGCCATGTCAAAACAGTTATTGGTTTAGACTTTTATAGTATACATGTACCGGCACTGCAGAATAATATCATCTGATCTATAATTTTATCTATCCTCTTACGCGTATTTTCATATGCCGCACGCACCTTTTCAGACATTTATGCTCATTCGCTTCAGATTTTTACCTCGAGTTATGCTTATCTTCCATCAACACCATACACAAATACCTTTTACTTTTCTCTAGCATCAATGTGTTCCTGCCAGTACCTCAATGCTACAATATATAGTCTGAGCGCCCGTCAACGTTCAAGAGGATGGTTGATACAAGCAGTGAATCTTCTTCCTCAGTATGAAAATTATGTATGAAAATACAAAATTCATCTAAAGGGAGATATATACGTATACCTGCAGCATTGTATGAAGGTCGGAGGTCGATAACACTGACACTGGATCTGTATGTCGTCAAGGGAACTGTCTCAAAGCTTATACTAACATTACTGATCTTCTCAGAATTTGCGTAGGCGATGTTCAGAAGTATTATCACCTCAAGAGTTCACTACACAGTAAGACATGCTATTTCAGGCCTCCTTTACCCGTTTTTATGTAAATTACGCCGCCTTGTTTTTTGCTGGAAGTAAATAATAACCAATGTGCTTGAAACTGCCTCTGGATGTAATGTTCATCCTGTCTTGTTATGAATACGCGTCTCGTGCTTCAAGTCTGGATTAAGACAGATGCTGCATAACCTACCTTGTTGTGGCCTGCTCGTTGTCAGTTATCGGGTGTACATAGTCCGTCCAGATGGCACAGTCCGGAAAAATAAGTTATATTTACCTAATTCGTAAAGGAACAAAACCGGAAGGGACGGAGACAGCCACTGTAGCAAAGCGCATCTCAGCAAATGCTTCTGATCTTTACCCATTCCTATGCCCTCCATCATTGTTATGTTGAGGTTGCATTTCCTTCTTTCTGTGTATCTGTGTCGTGCTGCATTTCCCATATCACCTCTGATGTCTAACACTTACTTTATTAACATTAACTCACTTTTCCTAAGGCTTCACATTCCTCTGACAACAACTATATTAATCTCATGTTTGTCCAGCTTCGTTTTGGTTTTAACTGCCTAAAATGTTTCTTAATCAACTGAATTTAGAATGTTAGCGTTATATTTGCATGTTCTGCGTTAGCACAGTCGTTTGAACTTACAGTAACAAGTGGAGGACCGTTTATTTAAGGTATATTTTAACATAGTTGTGAATTGTCTCTAATATTGTCTTCGGGAACCTGCTGGTCACATGTAACCAACAAGACACTTCATTATTCAGTACTATTGGTTTTCTCATTATGCCGCAACTGCATTTATTGATTATTAATCGCTGTGGAGAAGAATTTTAAATGAGTTTCACAAAGGCCTGAATATCTTACCATGAAGTCAATATTCATCTGTGTCTTGTGATGTTATATTTACTAACACCTGTAATAGCGGGAATCATTTATGCACGTTCTTTTTGCAATGAGTATTGTATGTGTTTTAATTTCCAATAGGGAGTATGGACTGAGAGCAACGAATAAAGGTGAAAAAAAAACTCGCCATATGCTGCTCCCGAAAAAAATATATTAACAACATTCCAGCAAACGAGGGTCAGTTTATTTCCCGAGGTGAGATTAAGCCATTCTGTTTTGCAGGTAATTACATCCTGCTATGAATTGGTTCCCATTTACTTAGAATACAAACAAAATGGTTGGCCTCTAATCTTCTTTAACCAGTTCTTCCTCTCATTTTCACCTTTATTTATGTAATTGTGATTCTGGTTTTCTTGTCCAGTTGGAGGTGATTGGCTTGCAGACCTGGTACGTCAAACAAGATTATCAATGTCTTCCTCAGTCTGTGCCTCAGATGTTTTTTTTAGTGTGCATTGCGTCTAGA
>JAXIVD010011895.1:7500-10423 GCA_036785275.1 Cancer borealis
GCAAAACTAAAACACTTACAAGGCATGATTATATTCAAATCTTGAAGTGACTGATTCTTTTCGAAAGAGTTTAATTAAGAAAGAAAGCATACAAAGACAGGGTGTTGCAGGGGGTGGAAGGCAGGGAGTATGTTGTGCATACGTATAACACCACTACGGTAGATGAAGGTGGAAGCTCAAACTCACGAGTAAGAGATGCCTAGTAATGGTGTCTCAAGACGTGTTAATGCCGATGAAGGTGGTGCTGCAATATTTCCTGTAGTTATTGTGGCCGTACGATTATGTAGTGAACGTTTATTGATTACCGAGACAATGTGGACGACAATACTTATTAGTGTGCAGTACTCAGATATGTATCATTGATATATTGATCATTATTATGAAGATTGCATGGATGTACAGAGATGGAAGTATATTTCAAATATTATTTCTATGATAAGATAAATATAAAAGCTCGGTTTAATTCAATGAATTTGCACAATTTCATTTATCTAATTCATTTGAATGATTTTCTCTATTTTATTTTGCCACATTCATCAAATTGATTTTGAAACAATAGAAGTAATAATGGAGCATATAATTTTTTTTCTCTTCTCTTTCTCTCTCTCTCTCTCTCTCTCTCTCTCTCTCTCTCTCTCTCTCTCTCTCTCTCTCTCTTCTCTCTCTCTCTCTCTCTCTCTCTCTCTCTCTCTCTCTCTTCCTCTCTCTCTCTCTCTCTCTCTCTCTCTCTCTCTCTCTCTCTCTCTCTCTCTCTCTCTCTCTCTCTCTCTCTCTCTCTCTCTCTCTCTCTCTCTCTCTCTCTCTCTCTCTCTCTCTCTCTCTCTCGCACGCACACACACACACACACACACACACACACACACACACACACACACACACACACACACACACACACACACACACACGTACGTAAAAGACCAGCTAAGATCAAATTAATTAATGTGTTGCAGACTCCGGCTGTCCGTGTCTGGTGTTCGTGATGTGCTGCCTCAACGCTGGAATCCAAACAGGTGACTCATGAGCACCACTGATGAGTTACGTGAGTACCTACTGACCTCATGTGTATGTCTGTAATGAGTCGCACATGTTTCGACCTTGAGCATGAATGTTTTATTGTCTTTGGTTCTCTCCTAGCTGTTTAACGCTTAGATGCAAGGAGGTTTTACTGATGGCTCTAATTCACACAATGGCTCTAGCGTTGACGTTTGTTCCCCTCCTGGATTTTTTTGTTCCAATTATTATGCGTGTCTAATGTCTTTCAAATTGTATAGATGAATGCAAGTTATTGGGAGGTTTTTCCATTAAGTGAGGATTTTTTTTATTTGCTTACATAAATAAAAAAGCATGAAGTTATCGTAAGTTATCGTATATGTGTTAATATTTAATTTCCCAACCGCCAGGGAGATGTGCAGTGACATAATCTAGACTCTAGACTTGACAAAGTATGCAATTTGATAATGAAGCACTTTTATTTTTCAATCAATATCGCAATTGACGAAACTCATGACGCATCATAATCATTAACTGGATACGTCGATCAGAAGACTATGTTGCGGGTGGTAATATTATTTCCCTCCTTGAAAGATACTGACGTGAAAATACCTTATTATCAAGTTGACAAGTGAGATGCAGTTTCAGAGACTTGTCACCGAGAATGAATGTTATTTGGTGTTGACATTCTTCCCTCCACATCATTATATCAAATTTTCATCTGTATACCTCACCCTTACACTGATGCTTTCTCTTTTATTCACATTTATTATTTATTTATTTATTTAAGCGAGCAAACTTAGTGCCATCACGTTGAGCTTCCATCATAGATCAAATGCATATGCTCATCATTAAACAGGTTAGCTTGAAACAGCAACCAGAAAACCAAATATAGTGAAAAATAAGGCAACTTGACAACTATTCGCCATCATCAGAAAGAAAAATTGAACTAATTGCCAGAGTTATCTTGTCCCGGCACTCAACAACTGCATGTCTTGTTATAGTCATCGTCTTATTTTTCTCCCTCCAAGCGACACCACGCGCACGGTTCATATGTCTAAATACACATTACAATCTCACATTATCAAGGACACATTCGCGATATGTGTAAAAATACGTTCACGACTTTCCTTTTACCCAAATATACACTTGAACATACAATGAATATTTAATTATTCCTTGATGTGTAAGAATGAATACCTCGCCCTCATTTTTCACTGACTGACACAGACATCAAGTAAAAGTAGGACGAATGCCTTGCAAGTCAGGAAATGTGGCATCCATGCTTGCATTGTTTGCTGCCGCCGCTTAGTTCCTGCGCTTTCTTTTCTGTTAGTTCCTTGTTTTCCCCAGTTTTTCCGTGTGTCCCTGCAGTGTGTGACAAAATGACGGTCAGTGTTTTAGCTGAATAAGGTAAAATATACAGCGTGTGACCTTTCTGGCATGGAGGTGAAGCATACCATGTAAAAATAAAGAACCACTGTTTTTTCTACAGTAATGGAAAATACTTAGAATGCTGCAAGATAATTTTCAATAGAGAATAGAAATGTTATGTTACGCAGCATTTTTGCACTTTTATCTTTTCTGTATTTTGTAAAGTGAAATTTTATGAACAATTGAAAATGTAAGTTTTCCCTTCTGTTTTCAGCTTATTGAATTTTTGTTGTTTCAAACTTATATTTATATGTTATTTTCCTTTTACTGTACAGAAATTATATTGTTTCTGTGTTTTTGACGGCACAAAAAATTAGCCTAAAATTTTTTTATACATATACAACGATGTCTTAGGAAGGAAAAACAAATAATTAAGACTTATTTATAAATAGCTCTTACCAAACTATAAACATGAGGCAGTGAATGCAATAGAAAAATATGTATCTGCAATTATATATAAATAAATTAATAAACAAATGTTTATATTTATATATATATA
>JAXIVD010011896.1:0-2500 GCA_036785275.1 Cancer borealis
AGAGAGAGAGAGAGAGAGAGAGAGAGAGAGAGAGAGAGAGAGAGAGAGAGAGAGAGAGAGAGAGAGAGAGAGAGAGAGAAAAAAAAAAAGAAGGAAAATATAGGGGAAGGCCATAAGTGATTGAAGGACATCGATAGTTTAAGGAGATAAAAGCAGTAAGCAGAGAGGGGAGGAAAGAAGGATGGACAAGAGGGGAAGGATGTGGAAAGGGGAAGGTGAGGGGAGGATAGCCTAGGGATAGATTAGGAGGTATGTTCTACTGGGGTGGAGAGGGGAGGGAGAGGGGATATGTAGGTGACAGGATGAGGGGGAGAGGATGAAATGAGGAGATGAGGGAACGGATATAACGACAAAGGGGGAGAGTGAGGTAAATAGAGAGGGGAGGGGATGAAATTGAGAGGTAGGTAGGTAAGGAGGGAGGGAGGAAGGAAGGGAGGGAGGGAGGTAAGGAAGAAATTTAAAGTAATATCCATGTATTGGTGTGAAAAGTGGCGATCCCTCATCTTTTTTACCCTTTTTTTCCCCTTTTTTCCCTTTTTTTTGAGGGAGCGTGAGTGGGTGAGTCATGGGCGGTGGTGGTGATGGTGGTGGTGATGGTGGTGATGGTGGTGGTGGACCTGCGTGGGTAACTGTCCTCGTCCTCGTCCTCGTCCTCGTCCTCTACTAACGACCGGTATAAAATTTGGATAATATTTCCTCCCCATGTATGAGATAATAGTGTCGTTTCCACGCTAACACTCTTCCTAATATGAGAAAGTGATGTTTTTTTTGTTAGCTGGTGTTTATTTATTTATTTTTTTTTTCTGGTGAAGTGAGAGTAGAGGGGAAAAGGGGGGGAGGGATGTGTGAGGGGAGAGAGGAGGTATTAGAAGGTTATGTGTTTAATTATGATTCTCAGTTTATGTAATTGTTAATATTTTTGAGGAGAGGAAGAGAGGGTGAGGGGAACGAGGGTAGGTAGGGAGAGGAGGGAAAGAGTGAAGAGGGAAAAAAAAAGGAGAGGAGGGGATAGGGAAAGAAAAAAAGGGAGAGAGGAAGGTAAACGAGGGGATGTCTTATTTTATGTTTTTTTTTTTTTTCTCTCTTGTTTACGAGTCCATCTTATTTCAATGGTATCTTAATTTCCCTGTTTGTCCTCCTCCTCCTCCTCCTCCTCTTCCCCTCCTTTCCCCTCCCTTCCTCTTTTTTTTCCCTCACCCAAGTTTGCACATGAAGTTCTGTCTTATCTTAATATTTTTTTCCTCTTTGTTTTTTTTCTTCTTCTAAGTCGCTTCTTCCTCCTCCTCCTCCTCCTCCTCCTCCTCCTCCTCCTCCGCCATCTTTCTTCAACTTCCTGTCTCCATTACAGTTTCCTCTCACTATATTTTCTTTTCTTTATCGTTTCATCGCTTTAAAAAAATCTCTCATTTATTTCCATTATGTCTCTTCCATTACACTTGTCTTTTTTTTCTTTTTTTTATTTTTTTTATTTTTTTTTAGTTTCCCCTCAAAGTTGTCTGTTTGTCTCTTTCATTTTCCTTTCCTCGTTTTTCCTTCGTTTTTCCATTGCAGTTTTTTTTTTTTTTTTTTCTTTTTTCTTTTTTCCTTTTCATCATAAACTCTTTGGTGCGTTTTTTTCTTTTTTTCTTTTTTCTTCTTTTTTTGTTGTTTTATTTTTATTGTTTTCGTTTTCTTTGGTTTGATAATTATTTGCTTCGTTGGTTCCTTTGTTACATCTAATTTTTGTTTTACTCTATTGTTTTTGTAATCCTCTCTCTCTCTCTCTCTCTCTCTCTCTCTCTCTCTCTCTCTCTCTCTCTCTCTCTCTCTCTCTCTCTCTCTCTCTCTCTCTCTCTCCCCCCCCCCCTCTCCCTCTCTCTCTCTCTCCTCAAACTGCTTTCTTAATTTTTTCCTTTTACAAATATTTCTTTCACCTTTCCTTCCTTCCTTCTTTCCCTTTTCCTTCCTTCATTCCTTCCTCACCCATCAAAGAGGAAAGAGGAAAGAGGTAGTGATTCCTTTTCACCTCCTTACCACTTTATTTCCCTCTCCTCTTCTTCCCTCCCTCCCTCCCTCCCTCCCTCCCTCCCTCCCTCCCTCCCTCCCTCCCTCCCTTATCTTGTCACATCTCACTGGCTAAGTTTGTCCTTTTAACCGCAGACGCCATTCCTTTCCTCTTCTCCTTCCTTCATGTTTTACGATTTTCCCCTCTTCCCCTTACTCCTTTCCCCTCTTTTTCCCTCTCCATCATCAAAGGGTCAGAGTTTGTCCTTTTAAATATGGTAGTCTCCCCTTTCTCTTTTTTTTATATAGTTGTTTGTCTCGCTTTATTTATCCTTATTTCCATTCATCCTTCCTTTCTTCTTTTAACGTTCATTCTTTTTTTCTTTCTACACTATAATCATCTTTCCTTTCCTTTCTTACCTTACTTTTCCTCTCCTTATGAATATAGAAATCTAACATTATTCCTCTAGTCCACACCTTCATTCCTTCTTTCTCCCTTCCCTTACATTACCTTCCT
>JAXIVD010011896.1:7500-10420 GCA_036785275.1 Cancer borealis
TCGATTCATATAACTTTTCATCACGGTTGGAAGATGAATAACAATGAATAACAATGGATAGTACTAGATAACAATGGATAACACTCCCCATCACAGGTAAAAGACGGTTCATCATTAACAACTATAAAAGAAAACATTTAAAAACAAAATCGGAAATCAATGTTCAGTCTGTCACACAACCTTACTTCCGGGTTTTTTTTTTTTTTTTTTTTTTCATTAAAAGGGTACCGGCTAAGGGAAAAATAAATTAAGTATAATAAAATCTCGCTTGTCGCCAGACTCTGTAAGGAAGACAGTAGGAGAAATAAAGACATGGGGGAGGGGCAGTTCAATTTAGTATGAGAAGTCTTGACATTCTTCTTTTGCAAGAGTTTAAGTCATAGGCAGGTGGAAAAACAGACAAAGGAAGAGAGTTCCAGAGTTTACCAGTGTAAGGGATGAAAGAGTGAAGATACTGGTTAACTCTTGCATTAGGTAAATGGACAGAATAAGGATGAGAAGAAGTAGAAAGTCTTGTGCAGCGAGGCCGCGGGAGGGGGGAGACATGCAGTTAGCAAGTTCAGAAGAGCAGTCAGCATGAAAATAGCGGTAGAAGATAGATAAAGATGCAACATTGCAGTATTGTTGGACAATGTTCGTTATAATGACAATACAACAACAACTACTACTACTACTACTACTGTAAGAACTAGTAGCAGCTTCAGGAGTATCAGTGATGTAGTAGTAGTAGTAGTAGTAGTAGTAGTAGTAGTAGTAGTAGTAGTAGTAGTAGTAGAAGCAGTGGTCCAAGGTGGAGGAGGAAGACACATGACTGAAGCTGATTGAGGGCCATTGTTGTGTGTAGTAGTTGTGGTGGCGATGATGGTGGTGGCGGCGATGGTGGTGGTGGTGGTGGTGGTGGTGGTGGTGGTGGTGGTGGTGGTGGTGGTGGTGGTGGTGGTGGTAGTGGTGGTGGTGGTGGTAAAGGCAGCGAAACAGGTGTAGCGTAATGGTTTGCAATAACATTTGTGCCAGTGTGACCCGCCTGGAGGTAACCTAGGACTGGCGGGGCGTTGTGACCTGGCAGAATGGTGGCGTTATGGCGGAGGAGGAGGAGGAGGTGGAGGTGGAGGTGGAGGAGGAGGAGGAGGTGGAGGAGGAGGAGGAGGAGGAGGAGGTGGAGGTAACGAGGTTTGGGGGGAGGAGTGTGTGGGAGAAATTTGGTTTAGTCGGCGTCGTTCAGTTCCACGTGACTTTGAGGAGAAATATAATTCTAGTCCGTCGGCTGAGAGTGTTCGGGTGACGAGGAGGAGGAGGAGGAGGAGGAGGAGACGGCAACAACGATGGAGAAGAAGGAGGGAGGAAGGAGGAAAGGGGAAAATGGAAGAAAGAGAGGTTTTAAGAGGGGAAGGAATTGCTGGAAAAGGGTTAAAGATGAATACGTGTTGAGGATTTGATGGAGGGAAGGAAGGAAGGAAGGAAGGAAGGAAGGGAGGGAGGAGGGAGGGAAGGAAACGAAGATCAGAGGGGAAAGGTGAGGGGAGGAGGGAAAGGGGAGTGATAGAGTGGAAGAATGTCGCACCAACGATGTGGAGGAGCGGAGGGAGGGAGGGAAGGATGGAGGTAGGGATTTGGAGGAAAGAGGTAAGAGGAGTAAGGTTAAGTAAGTGAGGGAAGAGAGGTGGAGGAGGTGGGTAATACGAGAAATGGATGGTGAGAAGAGGAGGAGGAGGAGGAGGAAGGAAAAAATGTGAGGAAAGAAATGGAGGAAGACGATGGAGATGGAAGAGGAGGAGGAGGATGAGAGGATAAGAGCAGAGAGGAAAAATTAACTGAGAGGAAGTGAGAAGGATGGGGACAAAAAGAGAGAGAGAGAGAGAGAGAGAGAGAGAGAGAGAGAGAGAGAGAGAGAGAGAGAGAGAGAGAGAGAAAGAGAGAAAGAGAGAAAGAGAGGTGAAGAATGGAAGATGGATGGGGAAAAAAAGAAGGGGAAACCGAGGGGAAAATTTCCTATTGTAGTAATTTTTTCCCTTAACTTTTCGTGATAATGTTTTCCAGAAGCTCAAAATCATTAAAGATAAAGAATAATAAATAAATAAACAATACATTAAAAAACTATATAATCCCATCCAAAGAAATAAAAATACAAAATAGAAAAATATTAAAAGTATAAATTAATGCTTTTGAAAACTCTTGATCATTTTTATATCTTTAAAATTACAAATACAATAATTTTAAAGTTTATTTTGATGTATTTATTTTCTTCTTTTTTTAATCGAATGAAAAAAAATGAACTAAGTTATGTGTTAAAGTTTTCATTTTTTTAATTATGAAAGTGTAATAAACGTAATATTTTCACTTTTTTCTGTGATTTCATTTTTTTTTTTCAGAATTCATTTTGCAAACTGAATGTTCTCTTTGTTATCGAAATGACTGTGTTTTTATGTATTTATTTTGTAAGGGGAGAAAGAGATAAAAGAAGAGAGAAAAACAAAACAAAAAACAAAGTGATGCAAAGTGGAAGAAGTAAAACAAAAACAAAAAACAAAACCTGTCATAATTGAGAACTAAAACAAAACATGAATAACTTGTTTCAAAAGACAATAAATTAACGAAAATCAAATAACATCAACAGAACAGGAAAAAAAAAAAAACCATGGCAACGAAAAATAGAAATGAAAATAATTACTAATTGGAAGTTACAACCAAAAAATGATATTGAAAACGATAATTTATACTTGTTCTTTTCTCTTCTTTCCCTTCACTCCTTCTTCCCCTCTCTTCCCTTCTCTTCCCTCTCTTCCCCTCTTCCCCTCCCCCTGTGTTCCATTGCTGTAATCTCCCTCTCGTCATTAGGAGAAAATATTATCAATGACCCTCAAGCAGAATCTTACTCATGATCATTAATTTGTCTGTCTGTATTTATGGCAACTCTATGTCT
>JAXIVD010011897.1:0-7500 GCA_036785275.1 Cancer borealis
CCTTGTCTCGAACCTGTCACTCAACTTTTTTTTTTTAGTCCTATAATTTACTGCACGTACTAAGTCCATCTATCACCTGTTATTCACTCCTGCCCCTTAATACTCCTTTACTCCTTTACTCCTTTACTCCTTTACTCCTTTACTCCTTTACTCCTTTACTCCTTTACGTTTTACACTCCTGTTTTTTTACTCCTACCCATACCATATCCATACCATATACAGCCATACCTTTATTATAATCCCTCCTCCCCTTCCCCTAGCTGTCTGTTTGTCTCTAGAATATTTGTTTGTTTATCTTTTCCTTGTCTTCTCTATCATCTTCCACCTCAATTTATTTTTTTCGTCCATATAATTAGTCGACAGTGAAGAAAAAAAATTGGTTGATGAAAGGTGTTATTTATCCTTATGTCTTTATCGTTACAATTGCTTCCTGGTCTCTATGTTTGTTGTTGTCAGTGGAAGCTTGTGTGACAAACTATTAAAGATTGTGATTCTGAAGTCAAGGTCTCGACTCTATGGCGGAAGTCACTCTGTTTATTTATCTTAATGTGTTTAACCCCTCCACGCCCCTTCACGCCCCTTCACGCCCCTCCACACCACGCCACGCCACGCCACGCCCTGTCAATGCCACGCCCTATCAACGCCACCTCTCCCCGCCTCGCCCCTGCCTAACGCCTGCACTCCTTGTTGTGTTGCTTCAATATGAGCCTTCTCATCACCCCGCCCAACACACAGCTAAACTTTCTTCCTGCAGTCTGGAACCCGTGCCTGTCACTGCCGTGTGTGT
This sequence comes from Cancer borealis, assembly GCA_036785275.1. NCBI lineage: Eukaryota > Metazoa > Arthropoda > Malacostraca > Decapoda > Cancridae > Cancer > Cancer borealis. The sequence continues at coordinate 788 of JAXIVD010011897.1, forward strand.
GTGTGTGTGTGTGTGTCTGTGTGTGTGTGTGTGTGTGTGTGTGTGTGTATGTGTGTGTGTGTGTGTGTGTGTGTGTGTGTGTGTGTGTATGTGTGTGTGTGTGTGTGTGTGTGTGTGCGTGTGCGTGTGCGTGTGCGTGTGCGTGTGCGTGTGTGTGTGTGTGTGTGTGCATTAGCGCACGCACACACACACACACTCTCTCTCTCTCTCTCTCTCTCTCTCTCTCTCTCTCTCTCTCTCTCTCTCTCTCTCTCTCTCTCTCTCTCTCTCTCTCTCTCTCTCTCTCTCTCTCTTTCTCTCTTTCTCTCTCTCTCTCTCTCCTTTCATCGTTTCTCTGGACGGTCAAGGCTTCATTAGACATAAAGACTTTTGAATTTCCTTCCTTTTTCCTATATTTGATTTTCTCTGATTTTTCCCTTTGATTTATTTTCTGCACTCTCATCCTGACCCTACCTCTAACATGCCCATTCCTCTTTCTCTTCCTCCTTCTCCTCTTCCTCTTCCTCCTATTCGGGGTCACAGTACATCATTGCACGGAGCGTGAATCTAGGATGTTAGCAGAGGTGACGAGGCGATCTCAAAAGTCAACACCTCCAGCGTCGAGGTGCCCTACGGGGAAGTACCAACCTACTACCTACCTGCCGGACCGTGACCTTGGATGCCTTAACACTTGCACTGCACCGCGAACTAGGCCGTCGAGCGAGAGTTGAGGTGAAGGAGAGTTGGTGGTGTGGATAGGAAACTTACGAAGGAGAAGGAAATTGATGAAAATCCATAGGAAGAGAGAGTGTGTGTGTTGTATGTTTACGTACATAGAGTGAAGGGCAGGAAGAGGAAGTGGTGAATGAAGGGAATGCAAAGTTCGGGAGAGAGAGGAAATGGAAGAGAGAGTGGAGAGAGGAAAGTTAGGAAGAGTTAAAATATAAAGAAGGAGTAAGGTAGGCTAGGGTAGGGTAGGGGGAGCAGGGTTAAGAAGAGAAGGTAGGCTAGGGTAGCGTAGGGGGAGCAGGGTGAAGGAGAGGAGTATAGAGAATACACAACATGCAAGCTCACTGAATGTCTATGAGGAAGGTCATTGTAACGTATTTGCATAGGACTTGAATTGAATAAATCAATCAATTCCGCCGCTCACTTCCTCTCACTGGTGAAAAGAAGGAAGTGATTGATGGGAGAAGGAATTGAGGAGGAGGAAGGAAGTATTTCTGTTTGAGTGAGGGATGATTTGTAGTGGAGTGTAAACAGGAAGAACTGACTGGTGGTGGAGTGGATGGAGTGGATGAAAAAGTGGAGGGAGTGGAAAAGACGGAATGGTGGCGTGGAAAGGTGGTAGTGATTGTAGTTTCAAGGGATGGTGGTACATGATGATGGGGTGGAGTGAAGGGGTGGTGATGATGGTGGTGGTGGTGGTGGCGGTGGAGTGAAGGGACGGTCGTGATGATGGTGGTGGTGGTTGTGGTGGTGGAGTGAAGGGACGGTAGTGGTGATGGTGGAGTAAAGGAACGGTGGTAATGGTACTGGTGGTGGAGTGAAGGGGCGGTGGTGGTGGTGGTGGTGGTGGAGTGAAGGAACGGTGGTGGTAGTGGTGGTGGTGGTGTGGAGAGGCAGCCTGTCCTCAGCGATGTTCCTCGAGGCTTGGTGGTCAGCGGGCGTTCACAGTCCCTTCAGCCCTGTTTCCAAGGTCGCATCGGTGGCCAGGACGAGGGAAAGGTGGGTGGTGCCTCGTACCTCTACTGTTCCTTACCCTCTGTTCCCTCACTCCCCTCCCCTCACCCCCTACCCATCATTTGCTCAGTAAGTCGGCAACCTCCCTCGCGTCCTGTAGTGGTTAGAATGCTTTGGTGGGTTCATTATATTGCACAAAATAACCACACTGGTGATTTGATGGCCGGACTGTCGCTGACTGAACGAGGTTTCGCTATAATATCGTTATGCGCCACGGAAGCTTGTTGTCGACGACCTACTTTGTTTATCAGTTAACATGGTGAAAAGAAACATGAAGCAGAAGACACGAGAAGCAGAGATGAGTAGTCAGCACAATGTCAACACTTCGGTATTTCCAAGCGTTGCACACTTTCACCTGCCATTGGTCTGACTATTGTTTCTCGTTATCTTATCTTGGGGTCGTGGAACCTTGATCACGCTGCCTGGCACCTTCCAAATTAGATTCGGTTTTCTTGTTCACAATGAATCAAGCAAGCGAACGTTAAATATCGGCTTCTGGCATTCTTGGGAGTTATGCAATCTCAGAGAAGAGGACCGCTGCCGCCCTAACGTAACAAGTGAAAGCAAGTTCCCTTTCGCCGGTACGTGGCTCCGCTGCGGTCTGGAGGGAAGCAAATAGTAACCTACATATGCGGGTGTGCACCGCCCCACAGCGAGGCCTGGCTGTATGTCTACATATGTAGGAAATTCCGATTTATTCTTGAAGGACATTCTACATGAGTCAGACTGGAGGAAGTGGCAAAAAATGTCTCGCTGCGGCATTCGGTTTTGACGACATTAAGAGAACCGGACTCTAAGCTACTCTCACTTTCACGCCAAGAATGTTTCGGCAACAGAACTTGGCGAGTGAGGTGACGTGACGTGCAGAGGGGGAGGGGGGTGATACGTAATGGAGTTGAGGGCCAACGTATATGAAGGTGGACTCAGTGTGATGGCGGCGGGAAGCGCTAGAGCAGCAGGGCCGAAGTACAAGCCAGTGAGGCAGCCAGGTGGTCGTACGTAGCTGTGGGTGTATGTTCCACCCGCCACTTGCTTTCACTTTGACATCAGAACACCGACCATATCCTCCTCCACAACCTTCTCCTCTTCCTCCTCTCCCCCCAGCATCATCATCATCATCATCATCATCGTACTTTTCCTTCTCTTCAACTGCACCCTTCTGAGTTAGCTTCGTTTAACGCTTTGTTTTATTGTATTTGTACCTTATTTTCCTCCTTCACTTTCTCCCATTATGTCTTCAGCCTCCCCACCACGCTCCCCCGTCACACTCCCCCACCACACTCCCCCGTCACACTCCCCCACCACACTCCCCCGTCACACTCCCCCGTCACACTCCCCCGTCACACTCCTCACTCCGTGTTTGTTGTGGTGGCGACGCGTCCTGGAGCTGCCTTCCCTCTCCCTCACCCCTTCCTTCCCTTCAGATCATAGGCGCTACAGTCCCGCTGCCTCAGGGGAAGGAAAAAGATCATTCATCCACATTTTTTTTATAAGACAGACTTTCTCTGAGCAGTTTCTCCGGCACGGTTAGTGGTTATGGTGGTAGCTCGAGTTCTAGAAACCCTACAGGCTTAAGTCTATCCACCTCCCCTTCCATCTCCTTTTTCTTCTTCTCCTTCTCCTCTTCTTCCTCCTCCTCCTCCTCCTCCTCCGCTACACGCCGCCAGGCACAAATGGCTGTAGCGTTTGATGATTTTTTGTCTTGTTTTGCTTTGCCTTGTTTTTCTTGACATTTCGTTATGACATGATGACTTCGATGCAGAGACGTGGCGCTTGTTTGGGTTCGCGTAATTTTTTTTTTCGTGCGTGTTCGTTCGTGTGTGTGTGTGTGTGTGTGTGTGTGTGTGTGTGTGTGTGTGTGTGTGTGTGTGTGTGTGTGTGTGTGTGTGTGTGTGTGTGTGTGTGTGTGTGTGTGTGTGTGTGTGTGTGTGTGTGTGTGTGTGTGTGTGTGTCCCGTCGTAATCACATATACACACTTACACAATGTGCGCTGCGAGATGCTACAAAGAGCTAATACCTCTCGTGTACTTATTTACATGCAGAAGGAGTAATCTTTTCCAGTAATCTTGTTTGTGACAGATGCGTAGATGATACACGGGTAGTCAGTAGTCATCGGGTACTTACAGTAGTCCATAGTGTGTGGATCAACCCTCACTCTTAAGATACCTTCATCTTCACATCTATGACTATACAAAATAAATGACAGAATTACCTCTGGCCATTAGCTTCTGTTTGCTCCTGTCATATTATCATGTCACTATCTACCCCATGACTGTCATAAGAACGCAAAAATGACTCTCTTAAGATTTTCAAATGTCTTGTCATCTAATCATACGTATAGTGACGTGCATGAAGGAATTTTAGTTTTTTGCCAAGGAAGACTTAATTCACCTTTGCGTTCCCGGGAGGGATGATCATGTGTGCAGATTGAGGTGTGTTGCAGGTAATGCTATGACCGTCAGCTTATCAGGTGTTGTAATCCTTCCGTTATCGTGGCAGAAGAGCCGTGCCATCCCCATAATGAGTTTATATCACATACGTTATGAATGTAACAGCAAATCGTGCATCAGTGAGAGTGTTACTCTCACTCATCAGGGTCAGGGTAGACGTGCATTGTGTGCCTCTTCGTATGTTGCTCCTGGAAAAGGTAACTTGGATGAATGATAAAGTACGTAAAGATGTTCTATTTAGGCTACATTGTTATTTTGTTATTCAGAGGCTCAGGTTAGTTATCTGATATTCATTTCATTGATATTTTTTACATGTGGTATTCACGATATGATGCATTTGTATAGACCTTTACGAAGTAGAAATGTTCATGAGGGATATTTACTTAATTATAACAAACTGTCTTGCAGCTGAACGAACGAATTACGACTCAGTACCGTTAACATTTTATGTGATAAGTATAACAACAAACCTTACTTACAATGTTGTACAGTAAATTGCAACATCAGTATCGGTAAAGAGTTATTAGTAGACGTCCATAATGTTTTGCAATATTTTAATCCATAAGGGTGACTGACACTTCCCTTAGAATGCACGTTCCTCATAACAAAAGAGTCGAGGATCCAGTCGGGTTGAGTAGCCTAAGCCCGAGGCACTTCTCATCACCCTTAGTTTTTATCTGGGCATTGTATACAAAGTGTTTTTGTCTTCTTCTTTTTCTTACAAATGTTCAACTGTATATCTTTTTCTTTTTCCTATTCTTTGCAGGCGGGGGTGTACTTTTTTCCGTACCAGGTATACTCTTCTTTTTTTTCTCTCCCTCTCTCTCGGGAGCGACACTAAGAACCTCACACTAAAGGAAGGACATAATCAGTGTGTCATCTTCCTTCATGCTCATTGGTTCACAGAATACCGTAGAAAGATGAACAATTACACTTCTTCATTATCATTATATCAGCAATAATGATGCATGTATAAGGGTTAAGCTTTTGTGAAATACCAATTCATCATCTCACATTTTGCGGATACATATTAGGAAAAACGAAATGATTAGTATGGAAGAAGAGTGTTGTCAAAATGGTCCGCGGCGGTGAGGCTGAAAATAGACCACCAAGAGTTCCTGCGGTACAAGTACACCGTCACCAACCTGATAAAAGGCATTACCTACACCTCGATCCGATTTCACAGTTGTTGTTATCGTGGTATCGGCAATCCTCAACCTGATGACGATCATAAAATGAAGACCTCTGATTCTGTAATGTTGGTATGCCGGAGCAGCGAGAAATGTAAATATTGCATTAGTTGAGCTGAAGGTAGGTGATAAAATCATAATAAAAAAAATATTTGAACACTGTGAAGGCATTACATTTGATATTTATATGTTAAGAGAAAGAAAATATAAATTATTCTGTAACATGGAAATATTTCTTTTACCAGTCATGCTTAAGTAAAAACATATCTAAGAGAAAGAGTATATATATTTTATTAATTTGAAATATGGAAATAGAGTTAAGTAAAAACATATTTATTTCTTATAATTCATTTGTTTCTTTAATTTCCTAACTTTACTTTAGTGCATCAGTTTCATTATGGAAATATATATATAATATATCTGAATTGTGCTAAAATTACAACCCAAAACAGACACTCCCAACCTCCCAAGCTCCCAAGCCTGCGTTACCAAAGGTTCCAATTTCGGGTATTTATACAAACAAACAACACCGCGAAAGACGACTGTGAAATCGAATTTGTTGATGGTGGTGGAGATCACTGCTCATTGATAACGATCACAACTATAGGAAGCGACTGTGAAATCAGTCATCAGGCTGCAACAGGCGTGCTAAGGTGTGGATGACGATAACGAGAACCTTACTGGAAGAAAAAATAATAGTGGAATCCATTAAAATTCAACATAATGAAGCCCAGAAAACACATTTCTTGCCATGAAACTTCGAATTATGAATTTATCAAGTAAATAAACAAAAAAAAATTCTATAGAAAACTAATAATAATCTTCTAACGCTAAATATAATACATATACACTTTCTTAACACCACATACATACAATACAACATTCTCCGGTAGCTTTGGAGAATTTTTTTTATACTCAATCTACCACCAGTTTACTACCTTTACCTTCTGACTAGAGGCGCTGCAACTTTAGTGAACACAAGACCAAAAGTATACCACCTCTGCTGCATAAAACACACACTACTTTCGCGTACAATGTCATAGCTACTACGTTATAACCTCCTAACCATGAAAACGTAACAATGCAGGTCTTACCAATGCTTACCTTGAGTCGAAGTAACATGACAAAACGGAATTTCAAGTTTCCTCACGTGCTGAAGGTTTTAGTTACTCTGACCGATGTTATGTATGTCACAAAAATATTGGTTAAGATATTCCTGCATTGTTTAGTTAGTGCAAAGAATACACGCATCGAATACTCACCAACACAGCACCAAGGCCTCGTACGTAAACAATAGACATTAGAGAAAATCTATCGCCTCGCCAACAATTACTGTGATCTTGTAGCAAAT
>JAXIVD010011898.1:2500-10418 GCA_036785275.1 Cancer borealis
GTGCAGGTGACAGGGATAGAGTGAAAGGGTACTCGAAACAGGGTACAGAAGCAAGGTTCAGTATGTAGTAGGTAAGACAGGTGGCGATGTGATGGGAGAGACAATGGTGTGTGATTCAAGGGGAAGACAGGTGGATAAGTGGTGTACATAGGGTGTGAAAAAGTGTAGATATATAACAATGGCCACGTAATCATCAAACGATATAATTACAGGACTAGTATCTTAGTGCAGGAGAGAATAAGGTGAAGACTGTTAGGCATATGGTAAAAAATAAGATAATATTGCTTAGAAGGAAGGAGGGAGAGGAGGGGGATGGGATGTTATGGATATAGTATGTGTAAGGGTGTGTCGAATAGATAGGGCAAGGAGAGGAGGTGGGCGGCGAGGTAATGAACACAGATGGGGAAGAGGGTCAAGGTGGGTTGGAGGTGGGGTGGGTTTCTCGGGATGGAGTTTGACCTCAAGTTGGAGCGTGGGGAAGGGAGGGGAAGGGTTGGAAGACAGGGCTGGGTTATCATGTTCGTTTCCTTTTATGAAAACAACAACAGCAGAGGATGACCATGATGATAATAGTAATAATGATAATAAAAGTAATACTAGTAAAGTAATAATAATGATAATGGTAAAAAAATAACAACAAAAACAACAACTCCCCGTACCATGTGGTTGCAGCTTTCACAACGTGCTTATTGGAAGCTGCTCTTGACTGTGTAAAAAAAAGAACGTGCACAATGTATTCCTTTTAGATTGACATGTATCACTTTTATCTTGCTATTTTATTTTTTCCCGAAATTAATTTAAAATACAATTTGATGTGAGTGTGTGTGTGTGTGTGTGTGTGTGTGTGTGTGTGTGTGTGTGTGTGTGTGTGTGTGTGTGTGTGTGTGTGTGTGTGTGTAAGTGTGTGTGTGTGTGTGTGTGTGTGTGTGTGTGTGTGTGTGTGTGTGTGTGTAAGTGTGTGTGTGTGTCTGTGTGTGTGTGTGTGTGTGTGTGTGTGTGTGTGTGTGTGTGTGTGTGTGTTGTGTGTGTGTGTGTGTGTGTGTGTGTGTGTGTGTGTGTGTGTGTGTGTGTGTGTGTGTGTGTGTGTGTGTGTGTGTGTGTGTGTGTGTGTGTGTGTGAGGGGGTGTGTGTGTGTGAGGGGGTGCCTGTGCGTAAGGTTCCCACGGGAGTAACTGAGGGCGCTGCGTAGCTGGCGTACGGATCCCCAGAGGCGTCCTATGTGCGGGGCGATAAGTCCTGTGTGGCGTAAATCCGTATAAGGCAACCCTTTGTCACTGCTTCACGGCCCTGACCTGACCCTCCTGCGACGCTTCTCCCCCTTGTGACCCCTCTCTTTTTTTCCCCTGTGATCTCCCCTCCCCTTGCGATTCCTCCCCTCTCTCAGCCCTCTCACCCCGGCCCCGCGACCCCTGGCACTCCGCACAACCCGTGGGAGTTCGTAACAGTACAATGGTGCCGCAACCTCGTTACCATGCCGTTCCCAGGTGACCTCACCCCTGCCTGAACGTGGATCTCTCAGACTCATGCGGTGCTTTCGAGGGAATAAAAGAATGTATTTTTTTTTTAGGGTGGAGTGGTTTTGCATGGTTGACCTCAAAGGGTGGAGGGAGTCACGGGCTTTTGTCAAGCGTATTCTGGGGCGACGTTCCCCCGCCGACGCCCTCAAGGGTAAGGCCAAGGCTCAATGGTAGGCCGTGGCTGCTTCGAGTCTCGTTTACTCCACCCGTTTTCCATGGTGTTGTGAGGTGCGCAGCCCCCGCCCGACACTCGTCCTTGCCTCGTGGCCCCGCACGCGGCTTTTACCTAAGATGTTTTTGTATTTCAACGTACGGCTGTTTGATGAGGTATCCCGCCCTGCCGGAGGTGGTGTATGCATTCATGTTTGAGTCAAGACAATGACATCGGAAACCTGTTCATCATTAAGACCATAACTACTTGTATTGCAATCTGGACTGTTGGGTTCATCGCCAGGGAAAAACATAACTTACGCAATATGGATGAACACAATGACCTCCTTGGCACTGCAGAACGTTCCCTTCCCTTGCAGTGCAGCGTCACGCACGAGTGATACTGTCGCGCTGAGCCATTCATGCATTCATATACAGTGTTGTTCAGGAATTTGCTGCAGGAAGTTATCAGATTGATACACACCTACTAAATACTGGACTGCTTACTACTGCTTCTGTTGGTGCTGATTATTATTGCAATTGTTGCGATTATAATTATCATTGCTATTATTATTACTATTATTTTCATTACTATTATTATTATTATTATTGTTATTATTATTATATTATTATTATTATTATGATGATGATGATGATGGTGGTGACCGATGATAATGTAATTTCTCTGCGTCCCTGTCTGGATATACTAACAGGAGAACGTGCAAGGTTGTAAAGGGCAGGTAAATCACCCTTGTAGACGGACGTGAGGGTTGCAAGGGCGGGAGTGCTGCGGAAGTCACCTGTGAGTGAAACTGGCCGTGGGCGTAGCTCAAATATCTCAAATTGTTCACAAAGTGATCACGGCCCGACCGTGCGACAGCGAGGCGGCGGTGTGGAGCCATAATGACCTTCCACCGAGCATTACTTTCGGGTCAGTTTGAACCCACGTTGTTGTTTGCTTCCTTTTGCCAAACAACGTCCATTTACAACACCCGATGCCACGGACTTTTGGTAAATTTGTTTGTTATAGTTTTTGTTTAAATGTAATACAAATTAAGGCCACGTGTTTTAGCCCCTCGCCCTGTACAGGTGTGGGGAGGTGGCAGAAACAGGTGAGCGTGTTGCGTTAGGGAGAGCGATCAGTGGGTGGGTGACGGCCGCCTCAGGGGCAGCGTTGGGAAACGGTCGATGTTTTGATGCCAAGGTGAGTTCGGAAAAGTGTTGGAGGAGCTCACGACGTGCAGGACGTGAATGTGCCTTGTTACCACCAGCGGGTGACGCACTATACACTACGCACCATGCACCACAAACCACACATTATGCACCACAAACCATGCACCACAAACCATGCACCACTCACAATGCACCACTCACAACACACCATGCACCACGCACCAGCCAGTTCATACCCTTGCTCTTTTATGCACCAGTCGGCTCACACACTTGATCTTTCATGCATCAAGTGTCCCTCAGTGCAATTTTTCATGCTCACATTAACTTACGTTTCATGCATCGCTACACACATTTTTGGCTTCAGTCAAATTTCTCGTCTGAAGACACTCGCATTTAGAGCACATAGGGAACTGTAAAGCCACTCCTGGGTGGGCGTGGGTGTGGGCGAACTTAATGATTTATTACTTTAGTTGTGTTAGCTGTTGTGTAATAACTATGATGCATGTTTTATCATCTATTTAATATACTATATCATAAACAGAAACCAAAACTCCTGATCCTTAATTTTAGCAGCCCAGAGAGTAAAGATACGTTTTGCTTTTTCTCTTGAGTTCACGCAGCAGGTGGCGAGACACTGTGATCGTCCTGCTGGCGACGTGTGCAGCGGCTGAGCAAGGCAGCAGCATCCCCACTGGGCTGCCTCGCCGTAAAACTAATAATATTATGTGCACCAACTTAATCTAACGCCAGGTTTAAAAAATTAACTCACACATCACTTTTTCCATTTGTACCGAGTGCGAGAGAAGAAAAAGTAGAAAAAAAAGGCACCGCAATTAGAGAGTGCAAGCAGCGTGTATCCGTGAAATTGTCTCCGTGACTGTGAACAACAAACTTTCGATGGATGCACTAACGCGTCGCCCCGTTGGCCACGTGCTTGAAGTAGAGCGAAGGATCACATGATATCACCGCCATTCCCAAGGTTATACAATGTTGAAAGCTTCCAGATCTGTTCCCCCCTTTTCGCTCCCCCCCCCACACATCTCCCACACAGCCTCTCCCACACACCCTGTCACGGTCATCTTCACCATCAGATCCTCTTACACACACACATACACACACTCACCTTTTTTTAGTTGAATAATCTATTTTTCCATGAATTTCCTTATATCACTTTTTTTTTCGTTTCTAGTATGGTCATGTTAATATTATTTCAGTGTGTGTGTGTGTGTGTGTGTGTGTGTGTGTGTGTGTGTGTGTGTGGGTGTGGGTGTGGGTGTGTGTGTGTGTGTGTGTGTGTGTGTGTGTGTGTGTGTGTGTGTGGGTGTGGGTGTGGGTGTGTGTGTGTGTGTGTGTGTGTGTGTGTGTGTGTGTGTGGGTGTGGGTGTGGGTGTGGGTGTGGGTGTGGGTGTGTGTGTGTGTGTGTGTGTGTGTGTGTGTGTGTGTGTGTGTGTGTGTGTGTGTGTGTGTGTGTGTGTGTGTGTGTGTGTGTGTGTGTGTGTGTGTGTGTGTGTGTGTGTGTGTGTGTGTGTGTGTGTGTGTGTGTGTGTGTGTGTGTGTGTGTGTGTGTGTGTGTGTGTGTGTGTGTGTGTGTGTGTGTGTGTGTGTGTGTGTGTGTGTGTGTGTGTGTGTGTGTGTGTGTGTGTGTGTGTGTGTGTGTGTGTGTGTGTGTGTGTGTGTGTGTGTGTTTTCTTGTTTTATTTCACTTGTGTGTGTTATTGGATCCACACATTTCCTTGGCCTTTCCGTCTGTTTCGTTCACCTTCAAAAAAGTACGTTCCCCCACAAAGGAAGCTCATTTCCAAGACTTACAATTACCCTTATCAAACATTTCCTTTAATTAAACGTTCACTACCTGTACCTATAATTACCTGCCGCAACCACTAGTTTCATTTACCTGTATCTCGTAATTAACCCACCTTCTTGCTTCTTTTACTTTCATACACCTTGCATTATTTCATTGTCTATTTTTTTAACTTTATTTTCATTTCGGGTTGCCAATCACTTCATCATCCTGCTCACCTGCACCTCTTTTCCTCCAGCTCTTTCACCTGTGCTAATCTATTTTTTTTGACCTACCTGCTTCCTCAACAAACCCTCCCCACCCTCCCCACCTTACCTGCCCTTACCTGTGACAGTCTGCAGCATGTGCGTAGGAATCAGGCTTGAGCTCTCCTTTTACTCCTTCCTCTTTTCCTCCTTCATTCCATCATGCATTCAGGCCTACATCCTAAAATAGCGGGTCTTTATATACATCCCTCTTTCCTCCCTCATTCTCTCCACCCTTCTCTATATCCCTATTTGTCATGTTTTCTCTTTTTTCTTCTTCCTGTATTTTTTTCTTCCCTCCAGCACTTCTCTGTCCCAAAATAACTTGACCCTCACTTACCTGTTGCATCCTTCTCCCAATTCTCCATTCCAATTCTTCCGCTATCTTTATCATCTCTTCTCCTTGTATTCTTCCCTTCTTATTCTCAGTTTTTTTTTTTTTTATCTTGCATTATCCCCTGTGAGTATCATTTTCCCTTGCTCCTCCTCTTCGTTTCGTTTTTTGTATCAAAGCTTTACCCTCCTTCATTTTATCTAAATAACATATAATTTTCTTCATTTCCTAGTCTACCCTCCTCTCCTCCTCTCCCTCCGTCCTCCCTCCTGCATTATATCACCGCGCACAGTAGTTTCCTTATTGCCTTCGTCTCATGTTATCTGCAGGACGCGTGTCTCCTGAGCAAGTTTCAATAGTTGTACCTCCGTGACTTTATTTCATGTCACGGCGGACGGTCTCAAGGTGTGATGTTTGACGCGTGTTGCTCTAATGTTCCGCCAGGTGACGATACACTCATAAGGTACACAGACACACCGCTGATTTGGTTCTAAACATATATTTTTTTCTTTCAACGGTACTGCACGTAGTATGCATTATGTACGGCTTCCGGTTGTGTGATGATAGTGTGTTAAAGTCAAGGGGAAAAAAATGGTGTAGCGAGAGAGGAATAGATAAAGTAAGAAAAAAAAGGTGGAGACAAGGAAAAAACGATGCATACAGACAGACAGACAGACGGATACATATACTACATGCAGATATACATACCTTTGAACTGCGAGGAAAGAAAAACCAAGGAAGAGTTTTATTGATGAGATGAATGCAGGAAGAGGAAGGATGTAGCGCCGCATGATTAAACCAAGAAACAAACAAGCAATAGGAAGTGGAGGTGGTGAAACACACGCGCGCGCGCGCGCACACACACACACACACACACACACACACACACACACACACACACACACACACACACACACACACACACACACACACACACACACACACACACACACACACACACACACACACACACACACACACACACACACACACACACACACACACACACACACACACACATAATTATTACAGGATACAAAAAACAAGATACTGGTGTGCGCGTGTGTTTATGTCGTTACCTTGTTAATGAGGACGAAGGCATAAAAAAAACCCGTAATGATCAAGAATTAAAAAGAAAAAAAAAATGAAATGACAAAAACACGTTTATACTGCAATCTATGTATATACTGTAAACGTTTGAATATTGTCTGAGGTAAAAACGTGTCATTCAGAATAACATAAAACTCTTCCTTCTTAGTGCAGTGGAAAAAACAAGAAAAATATTGATCTTTTATTTCAATGCAAATACTAAACCTTTTTTTTTTCTCTTAATTCCCACCTAAGTTTACCTTTTTTCTCTCTCTCTTCTTAGCCTTCTCAAAAGTTAGGTCACTTCCTTCTTAACTTTATATTCAGGAGAGTTTAAATATTAAGTAATCCTTCCTCTTAATCCTCAATGGAGATGCGAGGAGAGAAGTTAGGAAGAATTTACTTAAGTTCTTCTCCTCCTCTTCCTCCTCCTCCTCCTCCTCCTCCTCCTCCTCCTCCTGCATGTAATTGGGCAGAGAAAACGGGATCCCCAGCAGGTTAAATAGGAGCTTATGACCCTGTGGATAACCTCCTCCATTTTCCTCGAGTAAATTGTTATGTTGGGTTATGGCCGCCAGAGAAAATTGGTGGTGAGTAGGAAGGGAGGGGGAGAGAGGACTAATTTAACGCTAAGCTGTGCCACCATTACCCCGATTCTAGCTTATTTTCTTCTATTTTATTATTATTTTTTTGTGTCCTTACGTTGTGCAGTGACTCTAGTAGGAATCTTGTTTTCGTCTGATACTGTAGTAGATTCACTTTTTTTTCTTCTTCTTAATCTTGTTGGCAGTTGTGGCCCCAGATTTTTCCCTGCCAACAACTGGTCAAAAGGAGAATGAGAGAGAGAGAGAGAGAGAGAGAGAGAGAGAGAGAGAGAGAGAGAGAGAGAGAGAGAGAGAGAGAGAGAGAGAGAGAGAGAGAGAGAGAGAGAGAGAGAGTGAGAGTGAGAGAGAGTGAAGAGAGTGTTCGATATTGATACTGGTGATTATTTTCCTCCATATATTTATTGACTATGAAAGTTATAATGTGTAGTAGTAATAGTAGTAATAGTAGTATAGTAGTAGTAGTAGTAGTAGTAGTAGTAGTAGTAGTAGTAGTAGTAGTAGTAGTAGTAACAATATCACCATCAGCAGCAGCAGCAACAACAATAATAATAGCAGCAGCAGTAACAGCATCAGGAGAAGAATAAGAAGAATAAGGTCTTGGGTGTGTGGTGGTAGTGGTAGTGGTGGTGCTGGTGGTGGCACTAATGGCTGTGACTGCAGAGTGACACGCAATGAGTGCTCACTAAAGGACTCAGATGATAATGTTCAGATGACTCGTGGGAAAGGAAGAGAGAGGAAGAGACACACGCTGGTGACGGAAGAGGGAGGGGCAGGGGAGAGAAGGAAGGGAGGTGGGAGGAGCAGGTGTGGGAGGGGCAGGTATGGAGGCAGATCACTTCGGTCACACCTACACACCTGTACCGCGTTACCTCAGCAATTCTAAACGGATCTAGTGAGAGCCAGTCAGTCAGTCTAACAAACGGACAGACAGATAGAGACAGACACACGGCACATCAACCAGTCAAGTCTCGTCTGTGTGTCTTGTCTCTCACACTTAAGACTAG
>JAXIVD010011899.1:0-10416 GCA_036785275.1 Cancer borealis
GTACTGACGGGAACATGGTGGTCTGTTTGCACTAGTTGGGTGATGCCGTGTCGCGCCAGGGCTCAGGAAGTCAGGTCTGCGCCAGGCAAAGGGGCAGGGGATGTGATTTGCAGGGCGATACAAGAGTGTGGTGGGTAGCACGTAACCGACAGGGTAGAGGATGCTATTTCCAGGATAATTTAGAAGCTGGGTGGGTAGCGAGCGCGTGTGAGGCCTGAACATAAGGTAGATAAAGTTTAAGATTGTTCCACGCGAGTCCAATAAAATCTAAGGAGTTATCAGTATTATTAACCTTAACTTAATCTCTATGTCACTATTTATTTTATCTCCTCTATACTTTGTGTATCTAAAAGCTCTATATGTCAGGTTTTTTTCTAAGAAAGTTAAGGGCAATCTGAGGTAATGGTGCATCCGATTACTTGGCTTCCGAGGCGCGCCCTTACAGAATTGCTGAGTCCCACCACCACCACCACCACCCACCTGCCCGGGAACGAACACCGAAAGCAAGCTCGTAGGTGCATATGTTAAGCGAGTATTATGTGTCGGGTTACAGCAGTGAACCCGGCGTGATCTGTATCATTTAGTATATCTTGGAGCAAGCGAGGTTTACCCCCTTCCACCCCCTGCCCTGTCGATGTCATTGTATGCAGAAGACCTGTGTACGTATACATGTGCATGCGTGCGAGTATGTGTATGTATGTATGTATATATGTATGTGGATGTGGATGACCAATGACTTTTTTATCTGTTTTTGCCTTGTGTGTGGAGTTGGTAGTGGACAGAAGGCTGACGGACGTAGCAGCCTCGTGCCTTATACGTCTGTCTGCCGCTCCCTGTCATTATTGAATTACCTCGACCAGCACACCGGCACCGCTAAGGAGGCAGTTACCGAGATAAGAGCGAGTGTAGCCTGCTGAAGAAGAGGAGCAGGAGCAGGCAATACGAAAAGCAGGAAAGATAGAAAACAAGATGGAGGAGGAGGAGAAGGAGGATGACGAGGAAGTGAAGGAGGGGAAAAATGAAAGAGAAAAATGAAAAAAGGAGGAGAAAGGAAAAAAAGACAAATAACAGGAAGATAAGAGAGAAAAGATGAAGGACAAGAAACAAGGATAGAAGGAAAATAGGAAGAGATAAGCAACAGGAAAAGAACAATTTAAGAGAGAACGATTGTAAAGGGAGAAGAGGAAACAGAAAATATATAATGATGGTATTGATAATGAAGACGATGATGATAAGGAAAAGAAGGAAGAGAGGAGGAAGACGGTGCAGAAGGGTATGGAGTAAGAAGAAGAGCAAAAGAAGGAGAGGTGGAGCAGGAAAAAGAAGGAAGAAGAAAGAGGAGGAAGAAGAACAGTAGAGAGAAAGAGAAAGGAGTAAACATGCGTTGAATATAATGTTGTGAAATTTGTGAAATTAGCAACGCATTAAGGCAAAGTATGAAGAATGAGGTGAGGCCACGTGTCTGTCTTGGAAGAGAGTGAGACAAAGAGAGACAGATAGATAAATAGATAGAGAGGGAGAGAGACATGCAGCACACAGGCAGACCAAAAAAAAGCAAAGATATAAAAGACAGTTAAATTATGAAAAGAAGGTCTTTATGGAGTCAAAGAGAAATAAATTATAATGAGGAAAGTATTTTGCATGAAACATTGAAAGAAGTGGAAGGGATTTTAAAGCCTGAAAGAAAAAAAATGTTGATCAAATTATGCAGGAAAAGGAAATAGATGACGCAGGAGGACACTGGAAGAGTTCAAAAGGAGGAGGAGGAGGAGGAGGAAGAGAAGGAGGAGGAGGTGGAGGAGGAGGAGGAGGAGGAGGAGGAGGAGGAGGAGGAGGAGGAGGAGGAGAAGGAGAAGGAGAAGGAGGAGGAGGAGGAGGAGGAGGAGGAGGAGGAGGGAAGAGGAGGAGGGAAGAGGAGGAGGGAAGAGGAGAAGGAGAAAAAGGAGGAGGAGGAGGAGGAGGAGGAGGAGGAGGAGGAGGAGGAGGAGGAGGAGGAAGAGGAAGAGGAGGAGGAGGAGGAGGAGGAAGAGGAGAAGGAGGAAAAGGAGGAGAAGGAGGGGGAGGAGGAGAAACAAAAGTATGGGAGTAATAAGTAACAGAAAGCTTATTGTGACTTCTTGTTTGAATAGACGACCCAAGGAAGAGTAAGAGGAACAGGAAATGAAGAAAAGCTTTTGCGAGAAATAAATTGAGATTCATTGTTTCTACGTCTGTTAGATATAATGGTTAACTGTGTGTGTGTGTGTGTGTGTGTGTGTGTGTGTGTGTGTGTGTGTGTGTGTGTGTGTGTGTGTGTGTGTGTGTGTGTGTGTGAGAGAGAGAGAAAGAGAGAGAGAGAGAGAGAGATAGAGAGAGAGAGAGAGAGAGAGAGAGAGAGAGAGAGGAGAGAGAGAGAGAGAGAGAGAGAGAGAGAGAGAGAGAGAGAGAGAGAGAGAGATGATGATGATGATGGGAGCAGGAATGTGTAAATTTTGTTATAAAATAGAAATACTGAGAGTGGAGGAAGAGCTAGGGAAAGGGTGGTGACGTAATGGTCTGGTTGTTATTGAATGAGCAGGAGGAGGAGGTGGTGGTGGAGGAAGCGAAAGGAGAAGGGAAGGGAGGAAGAAGAAGAGGCAGATTGGTGCTGGTGAAGATGGCAGCGGCAGCAGCAACTTTCACTTGGATGGCTGCGGGGTGAAGAGGTGACCGCCGCCTAGGCTGTCCTGCCGCTCGCTGCTCACACCTGGAGTGGCAAATTTCACCTGTTATTACCGCGTCCCAACTCCGGGGCTCCCCTTTCTCCCATTCATTCTCGTACACTTTCCCTTTACTCATGCTTCGTCCCAGCTCACCAGGTTTAGATGTACTAGACTGTTAAAGCTGCGACCAAGTACAATATCTTAATGTCAACAATGAGAGGTCATTTAAACCACACTTACCTGGAGATTCTCGTGGTCACCCGGAGAGGTCGGTCAGGTGAGCAGCGCAGCGCAACCTTTCTCCTGAGCGGCTCGGGAACGACTGACTGCGAGTGGTCACTTGCTATTCACCTCTCGTTCAAGTGGCTGGCCTCAGGGGGAAGATGCGCCGCCTACTCGCCTGATCCAGCCAATCATGTGAGCTCTAGCAGAGAGGGAGATTTATGTGGAGTTTTATGTTTGCGTTTAGTGTGATGCGAGGCACTGTGATATTTGATTACTGTACGTGTCCCCAAAGGCGTCCAGTAAACACTATTCATGTTCAGAGAGTCACTAAAGTGAAGGGATCGCCGGGCAAAGACGTGTGTCCTACGGAGAAGATACGGAGGAGTGTGTGCGGGGTCGCGTGGGGTCAGCCCGAGAGGTGTTCTGGTGCTGCAAGAGTTGAGTTGCGATCTGGCCGCTTAGAGGCTGGTGGCGTCCACTGCTCTTCCTGCCGCCAGTACCTGACCCTACCCGTCCCCAGCCCCTACAGGACTACACTCTTCTTCTCTGTTGAAGAGGACGTGAAGAACAGATCAGAAGAGCCCTGCTGGCACTGAGGGTGGGGTTAGCGAAGTGGCTGTCCCGTAGACCTTTGGCCCCACCTGCCCCAGCGATGACCTCATTCCCGGTGGAGGCGGGCACGGTCGGGTGGTAGCCAGGCAGATGCGTGGGAGCCGCTCCCCGGTGCACACGCGCCCCACATGTGCAACCACTCGCTCGCTTTCCGCCTCGTGTACACACACCCACACAAGCCTATAGGGGTGTCTTTTGTGTACAATTGTGAAACACAGTGATAAAACTTACAATCGCGTCAAGTGAAGTGTAGAGATCAGTGCCGCCCTTCGCCTCAGCGAGTGAGATGACCCCCTAGCCGGCCACTGCAGGGCCGACCCACCTCAGTGATGGATTCCTTTATTGACAAGTCGGATAGTGGAGTGCTAGTGCCACCCCGGCCGGTGCTGTACGGCAACATGGTGTGTAAGGTGGAAACCTCGAGGGACGGCGACGACGCCTCTCCCAGCGTCACCCCTGCCCTTCCCTGCGACCCTTCCGTCACCCAGCTAGCACCACCCCTCTCCAGGACGAGTGACCAGATCATCTCACAGGATCAGGTTATCAAGGTAAGACTACAAGTATATTGTGCATGAGTGAGTTCACACGGCCAGGCCACACAAGAGGAATCAGGGGAACAAGGGTAGTGAACATTAGATCACTTCGTAGACAGCGCTCAAATCTCTATCAGTCGGTGCGTGTCACAACTCTCGGGTAGTTAAACACCGTCACTAGCACGACGCTCAGCCTTACCTGCATCGATATTTGAGCAGTTTCTCGAGTTTTGGTTTGGATATGAAATCAAAACACATCGTAAAGACTGATCCCCATTCTCGTGGTGTGAATGCCAACCATCATCATTCAAAAGAGTGGTTGCACACGACATTTTTTTTCGGTCGAGTGTCGGGTCAGTTTTTCCCCCTCCCTGTATCTTTTATTCTTCCTGTTTCGTTAGATAAGTCTATAAGGACCTGTAATACAGAAGGTGGTAGAGTGAGTGCTGATTGTCGGGTGGGAGCCAGACCAGTGCTGCAGCAAAGTGAGGCGAGGGGGAGGCAAGGCAGACGCGGAAGAACCAAAACATGATATTGTTTAATCTGACATCTATATGTTTCTTATTCATTTTATTTGTCTGCTCTCTCTCTATCTCTTTCATAATATATATATATATATATATATATATATATATATATATATATATATATATATATATGTATATGTATGTATATGTGTGTGTGTGTGTGTGTGTGTGTGTGTGTGTGTGTGTGTGTGTGTGTGTGTGTGTGTGTGTGTGTGTGTGTGTATGGTGTCATAAATTAATTATTTTCTTCATATTCTATTTCTTTACATTACATATTGAAATGCCATGAATGTTGAGCGGGCAAAGACTGAACATATTAAGCTATAAATAGGGACAGTAAATACTTGGTGTTCGAGGAACAGCTTGGCCATAGTAAGAGTTTTCCTATTTCGTCTATCTGGTTTTCTTATGTGTATCTAACAAGTAACTGATTCCATGTTTGCCTCGCTGAAGGTTGATTCAAATTTACTCATAATCTTCTGTGTGCAGCCTCGAAGTAGCTGCGTAGATGCACTACACGTTATTCGTTTTCCACATCAGAAACCGGTCGAACTGAAATATACGGCCCATCACAGACGCGCTCGATTAGTTGAAACTACCACCTCCAAGACTGGCCGCTCGCTTAAACCACCGCTCCCGAGGTTGGTCGATCAGTCCAGAACACGATGCCTGCAGCTGGTCTATTAGTCAAAGCCGCGCCCTCGAGGTCGGTTCATAACTCATGCCTCTGATTTGAGGCACCGCTACCGAGGATGGTCCCAGGGGAAGAACAAGATGAAACGCTCCACTTGCCCTCCGAGGCGAGCCAGCTGACGCACCCGGTGAGCATGTCCGCACGCACCCAGGCCGAGCCGCCCACGTGCACCACACCGGGAAGAGACTTACTTACCTGTATCCGTTTGGGCACCAAGAATGGAAAAGATTTACGATTCACAGCCCAGCATTATGCTCTGAGCCGCACGTGTCCCTATACATAAACATGAAATAATTTATACTGTGTTGCATCAGAACAGGGTAATATAATGAAACACTATACTATGTCTTATTTTCAAATAAACACCGTATTAACAGAATTAATCAGAGGCTAAAAAATATACAGAAAGGCCTTGTAACAATAAGACTTGACCAAGCAGACAAACATACTGCTTTGTTTTCCTCTTGCGACACAGGTTTACCATCCTGAGTGGTCAGACTAGAGTGCCGTGACGCCGGTGAATCAACAGTGATGTGTGTGTGTGTGTGTGTGTGTGTGTGTGTGTGTGTGTGTGTGTGTGTGTGTGTGTGTGTGTGTCCGCGTGAGCAGCCTCATGTAGGCCACAGTGATTGGTAGAAGTTTCTTAGCATATTCTATGTTTATGAAGGCGTTGCTGTGTGCCTCACGAAGCAGTAGACAGTTTATGGAGTAAAGGAGTTCTATGACGAGGTACGAAGTCAGAGAGTAAGCTAGTGAAATGTTACACATTTAAAAAACAGATTGATTGAGCTATGTGGTGTAATGGAGCAGTGCATGATTTATGAAGATGTCAGTTGAAGTAAGAAATAGACTATGAGGTTACACTGAGCAAGTGGAAGGTTAAGGTGGCGACACAGTTGTTTGTATTAACTGATCTTTATGTGTGATTTTGATGGTGTGATAATTTTTCGTTCTAGTTTTACATTCTGATATTACGTACCTGTGTTCGTGACTACATATCATTACGCAAGTCAAAAAGTTTCCTTTGTATTACTGTTATTTACGTGACAGCATGTAGGAACAGTGACCATAATAAGAAAAATAATGTATAATCTACGTAATTGTGTTAGTCACGTGTTTTTTGAATATGAATAATGTTGCATTTATATATACGCAAGAAATCTAACAGAAATTAAAGTGTGAGATGCGTTAGTCACAGTATTGGAGCGCAAGTTAAGTAATAATTATATAAAGTAAAACATATCCGTTCTCGACGAGGGTAGTGAATAAGTTTGGTAAAAAGTTATTTAGTTTTATTCAGAATGTTTCGGCAATCAAACTAATGGATTAACAAAAAACAGACAGATGTTCAAGCAAACATATTATCAGGCAAAGACCAACACACATGCAGGAAAGTTTGTAGTTGTTCAGGACGGATGAACAGAGAGGGAGAGCAGCAGCTGTGTCCGCTTTGCAATGTCATTAACGCACTATTAGCTGCAATGTATGGGTCTCTTTTGAGAAGGCGTCCTTGGTATTATCTTTACTGTACAACAGCAAGCTTTGTTATTTTTATAACCGAGTAGAACAATTTCCTCCTGCTTGTGCCTCTAAACACAAGTTCCACTATCTGACCGCTGCGCGAGGCGGCTTGGGGATCACCCACGTATCCTTCCTAAGATCCATGTAAATTTTTCCCACAGTTGTTCAGTTCCTACAATGTAATGTATCCGGAAATCCTAACAAGGTTACCGATGAGTAGCGGCTGTGGTGCCCGCAGCCCACACGTCTGGAGGTGAGGTGTTGTGCCCGCCGCCGCCGCCACCATCACCACCACCCTTCCGGAAATAGCCAAGTGCACCTTTTTTGATGCCACACTCTGCTTTGTGAAGTGCTCCTGTTAGTAACCTGTTCAGGATATGTCTCAGACATGACCATACTAAAATGTTTACATAAGTGGGTAATTAATTAATATAATACTAAAAAGACAATTATTATTATCATTATTGATGTTATTATTCTTAGATTATTATTATTATTATTATTATTATTATTACTATCGTCATTATTATAATTTCCATATTATTATATTTATTATTATCACATTATTGTTATTTTATTATTGTTATTATTATGATTATTATTATTATCATTATTATTATCATTAGCATTATTACTACTACTATTACTGGTGCTATTACTACTACTACTACCGCTGCTACTACTACTACTACTACTACTACTACTATTACTACTTTTACTAGCCTTATTATTGTATATAATAACCCTTTTCCCTTACATGCATGATGCATGATGGCATGTAAGAAAAATCTAAACAAAATTTATGAATCCAAGCCAAAGTAACAATATGAACAGCAGGCCAAGAAAAACAACAACAATGATGTTTATGATATTAATACTTTCCCCCAATATCATTATAATCTTTTCTTCACCATGACCAGCTTAGCATTTCTTCCCTAATGTCATGCCAGTGATTTACATTACGTCTAAAGTCCTTGCAGATGCTCTATAACAATGTTATGTACATCATTGCCATTTTTAAGGTTAATGATTCCTTAAAAACTTAGCATTAGTCTAATTTAAGCTTCAAGTGTTTACATAGTCGCTGTCTGATCCATCCATCGCCGCTGTAGCACTAAGCTATCCCTTTTAATAGCTTTCAGTCTCATCCTTCCCATCCTCTTCAGTGAACCATTTCCTTCACCCATTCTTCACCACCTTTCCAGCGACCACGTCCATCCTGCCGGTGGAATAACCCATCCCTCCCACCTTGCAAGCGACCCATTCCTTCCGCCGCTTACACATCCCTCCTACCTGCTAGTCACCCATACCCCACACCTCTGCCAGTAACTAAACCCTTTCCCGCCTTTGCCAGGACCCATCCCTCCCACCCCTATACCCCTGCCAATGACTCATCCTTCCTATCCCCACCAATGACCAATCCTTCCTCCCTCTGCCAGTGGCCCTTCCTTAACTCCCATGTCAGTGACCCAACCCTCCCTTCCCCTCCCCCCGCTGCCTCTGCCAGTGATAGTGCATGATTGCCAAACTTGGTCTGGTGCAAATGGCTCTAAGTCGCCTAATCGCACAGTAACTTCTGAGTGAGTGTGCGGCGCTGCTTCGTGGCCAACACAACCACCAACAACACACCCAGCGCCGGCCAGTCGCCGCGTCCAACTCAGACTCACGGTTCGCTACCTCAAAAAACATTGCTGGTCGCCGCCTCTGTTGTTTGTACGTTAGATGTTTACCAAGACGATTTTTGTTTTACCTTGCCGTCCATAGACTTATTAGTGTTATGATTTAGGTTTTTTACGTTAATAGGGAAATAGACATAAGTTGTTTCAGCATACTTATTTGCGTTGACTTTGACGTTGCGTGATAACTTGAGCGAAGGCTGCAGCGAGTGCCTTGAAGATCAATTAAAAGGCAGATTTATCATAAGAGTTGCAATGATTTCATATTATGTTGATGATGTTCATGATAATAATAATGATAATAATAATACTAATAATAATACAAAATAATAATGATAATAATAATCTTAATATTAATAATAATAGTAATAATTTCAATAAAACTGACAATATCAACATGAACAAATCGAAAACGTGACATGAAAAAGGCATAAATTTCTAGCTTCTAAAAAAAGATAAGCAAGAAAAGACTGGAGCTCACAGCATCCTCCGAAAACCTCGTTGGCTTCCTGTTAGAGTGGACGCAACGAGGGTCCCAGTAAACCTTGGCCCTATTCTGTACGTGGGGGAGAGAGAGTAAGGGAAGGCGGTGGAGAGTGTAGTCTATTGTTGATAATTAACCTCTGACAGTATTATCCTCGCGGCGTGAATTTCAGATACAACAGCGCTATTTCGAAACACAGGTAAGAAGGATGGAGAACTGTTGCTCCCAGGTCATTAGTTACGTGAGGCAGATGAGAGAGTTAGCAACAGTCAGCACCCAGTCGTTTCACCTCTGTTCACGTTCCTCTCTCTCTCTCACTTGTCCCTCTCACTCATCTCTAACTCGTCCCCTTGTGTCCTCTCCATTCCTCTTACCTGAGTGTGCATGTCACCTTTCTTGTCTCAGGTTGTCCCTCTCGTCTTACTGTCATTCCATAGCTCTCCTCATCTTTTTAATGTGTTATCTCACTCCGCATTCTTGCATCCCAACCCCACACACACACACTCTCTCTCTCTCTCTCTCTCTCTCTCTCTCTCTCTCTCTCTCTCTCTCTCTCTCTCTCTCTCTCTCTCTCTCTCTCTCTCTCTCTCTCTCTCTCTCTCTCTCTCTCTCTCTCTCTCTCTCTCTCTCTCTTTCTCTCTCTCTCTCTTTCTCCACTATCTTATCCTGTTCCCACCTCTTCTCCTTCGAACAGTTGGCATCGGCCGGCTCTTCCTGGTGCTCATCCTTCCCCCTGATGGTTCCCCCTCCAACATTCCCTTATCTTCCGCTTCCCGACCACGTCTTTGGCGCTAGAGGTGTGAGGTGAAGGTGTGCAAGTATGATAGCGCACCGATGTGAGCGACGCAAGGAATCTCTCTCTTTCTTTCTCCCTCTCTCTCTCTCTCGTTCTCTCGCTGAAGAATATATGAAAAAGCATTAATAGTTTTACTGAATCGTGTTAATAGCTGCCACGTCTGTAAATGCTTCAGGGATACGGAAAGGCTGTAAATTATGTGGCCTGATAAAGTAGAAAGGAGACATAGCCACCTTTTCCCCCTCCGTCCTATATGGAGAGAAACTGTCGTACCAACTATTCTCGGGTACTGTAACTTTCCGAGATTCACATTTGACTAAAAGAGAATTATTTTCACCCCTGCTTATCTACCTCAGGCGTGACTTAAAGTGACAGTGATGGTGAAGGTGGCTGGGTAGTGGTGGTGGTGGCGGCTGCGACGGTGGTGGTGGCTGTGGTGTTGGTGGTGGTGGTGGAAAGAAGTAGTGGGAGGGTCTGTGCCTGCGTCAGCGTGGGGGGTGGGGGGGGTTTAGTGTCAGGTGAGTGATTGTAGGAAAGGTTTTATCGCTGCAACACCTGCTAATGGTTTAATGGGGTTTAATGGCGTGAGGATGAAACCACCCCACGACCTGCGCTTTTCTTACCCTTCCATGTTTATTTTGGCTTCCACCCTCTCTTTCTCTCCACC
>JAXIVD010011900.1:0-7500 GCA_036785275.1 Cancer borealis
GAGAGATATGGCATCGTCGCACGGATTATCGGCCCCCACCCTATGGATCAGTACATTTTGGTTTAGGTCTCTCTCTCTCTCTCTCTCTCTCTCTCTCTCTCTCTCTCTCTCTCTCTCTCTCTCTCTCTCTCTCTCTCTCTCTCTCTCTCTCTCTCTCTCTCTCTCTCTCTCTTCTCTCTCTCTCTCTCTCTCTCTCTCTCTCTCTCTCTCTCTCTCTCTCTCTCTCTCTCTCTCTCTCTCTCTCTCTCTCTCTCTCTCTCTCTCTCTCTCTCTCTCTCTCTCCTCTCTCTCTCATACACTTTCTTTGATATTTCCATTGATAGACTGATTTAGGTTTCGTTAAGTTAGGTAAAGTTAGGTTAAGTTAAGTTAGGTATAATAATTTTTTTTTTTCTTTCTTCCCCATCCCCCCCACACACACACACCATTACACACACACACACACACACACACCCTTACACACACACACACTCACCCTCCATCCCACACACACACACACACACACATCACACACACACACACACCACACACACACACACACACACACACACACACCACACACACACACACACACACACACACACACACACACACACACACACACATACACACACACACACTACACACACACACACACACACACACAAACAACCTCCCATACACACACACACACACGCACACACACACACACACACACACACACACACACACACACACATACACACCCTTACACACACAGAACCTCACCCACACACACATACACCCACCCTTACACACACACACACACACACACACACACCCTCTCTTACACACACACACACCCTTCCCCACCACACACACACACACACACACACACACACACACACACACACACACACACACACACACACACACACACACACACACACACACACACACACACACACACACACACACACACACACACACACACACACACACACACACACACACACACACACACACACACACACACACACACACACACACACACACACACACCCTCCCCCGCCACCCACCTTTCCGAGCAGCTGGCGTAGACGATGGAGTTGAGCTTCTAACTGCCTATTATGTTCTTCCAGTATCCCCATCCTTGCCTCCAGTCTGCCCTTGTGTTGGCGGAGGAGCTTGGTCTCAGCCAGCATCTCCGCTTCAGATCTCTGCGGACCCCCCAGGCCATCCTCGGGGGACGATCCTACGGGCTCCTGGGACTTGAGGCGGTCGTACTCTGCCTGTAGGACACTGTTCTCCTCCTCCAAAGCTCTGTGGGGTGGGTGGAGTGTATTATAAAATGTGGTTGCTCTGATGATGAATTTGGTAGATTATATATTCGGCTCATGGTTTCCTGGGATAGTTTGTCTACTCAGATACATTATTTTCGTGTCCAATACTATTATTCTTACATGCTTTGTGATTACCATTCCTCTTCCAAGGCATCGGAGCAGCAGTGCGACTGTGTTGTTTACATTAATTTAGTCCCGCTCAGATGAGTGAGTCGTGCGGCTGGCAGCAAAATCACCGCCCGCGCACGCGCAGAGGTAGGGGGACTTTAAGTGTAGAGAGGTACCTCGAGTGAACCCACACCGGCACCTCTGACCCTGTAGGCTCTTCCTCTCTTGTGACGTCAGCGCCTCAGCGTCGTCGCTACTAGTTCTGGCACAACTAACCGTACAAACTCCTCCTCTCTCTCTCTCGGAACAAGGGAACAGAGGACAACCTCAACAAGGCGTATCCACCCTCACCGCAAAACACATGTGAAGCCTTAGCTTCCCGCCACAAGTATTCTTCTCTATTTTCATTCTTTACAATAAAATGTCCATGGCCATATTGTCTACTAGGTCATGGTGTTCCCTTCTATCTGTTTTTTCTGCCGGCACGTTACCAGAGGGAGAGGAGGGTGGAGAGAGAGCCTTGTTCTATTTATATCCTGTTCTCAAACTCTTAGTGTACTTGTAGTAGAATGTAACTGTATAAGCTTGAAGAATCTGGGATACAATTTGGTAAGTCATTCTATAGCTTGGATCCAAGTACAGTTATGGCCCTGGCGCCAGAGTCTGTTCTAAATTTTTGGTACATAAAAGTTATTCAGTTGCCGTTTAATGCATGATGAGTTTTCCCTGACAGTGGGAAATTAAAGATACCACTCCGGATACAACACATTAAGAGCCTTGTACATAGTGGTACATTTTTCAAAAATATATTTGTTTTTAATTGTCAGCCACTTTAATTCTTTTAGGATAGGAGTCACATGATCATATTTTCTATCGCCCCCATAAGCCACTTTATTTTGTATTTTTTGATCACTAAAAAACAGTTTTATTTGTCGAACCCCATATACCAATGCAGTAATTAATCAAACCAAGCACCAGAGACTGAGCGACAATTGTGTGTTGATTTATCAAAGATCATGCTTATTCTATTAATAAAAATCAACATTCCCATGATTTTTTGCTTACTTTAGCGATATGTTCATCAAAAAGCATATATCAATATAAACACCCTAATTCTTAACATGTGTGCTCGGGTAAATGTACTCACCATCACAATTTATAAAGGTGTTAGATGGAATATATGACAATAGTTGTCTATTGCCAATAAAAAATATATTGTGTTTTCTTGGGATTTAGCATAATTCCATTAATAAGAAAATATTGTTTTATGTTGCGCAGTGTTTCTTGAGTTTTAGAGATGAGATCCACAAAAGTATTGATAGTGTTAGCATGGAGAAACTGGGTATCATCAGCATATTGTATTAAAGAAGATACATATATTTTCTCATTAAGGTCATTCACATAGATAAAAAATCAGATAGAGCCAAGAATTGAGCTTTATGGAACCCCATGAGTTTTATTTAGTTTCTCAGACAATATTTTATTCAGGCGAACAGATTTTGATCTAGTTTGCATGTAGCTTTTGAACCAATAGTTATCAATATTCAACTTTATACATTTGTTTAAAAGAATTTCATGACTAACACTATCAAAGGCTCTTGAAAGGTCACATAGATTCAAAATTGTAACTCTCTTAGAGTCCATATTACTAAATATTTGATCTGTAATGACAGTAAGAGCAGTCTCTGTGGACATTCTTGGCCTAAATCCATGTTGTGTATTAAAGAGAGTTCTATTGGCGTTCAAAACTTGTATGAGCTGATTAGTAACAACTTTTTCTTGTATTCTAAAAACAATGGCTAATTGTGGAATGGGTCAAAAATTACTCCAGTCATTGGCATCACCACTTTTAAGGAGCGAATTACAATTGCATGTTTTCAGGCAGTGGGGAAAATATCTGTTACAATAGAGGTGTTTATAATGTAAGTTAGATAAAAAGCTAAGACATATAGAGAATCTTTGATGAATTTCATGGGAATACTATCGGATCCCACAGAACTTGTCTCGTTAAGACTTTTAATCGTTAAGATGATAGTTTCGGTATCTATAAGATGAGATCTAAAACTATTACCATCACCTAAAATCACATTTTCATTACTAAAATATGTCACATTTTCACCATGGAGGATTTCTTGAGTTTTTTAATACGTATTCTTACCGACATTTGAAAAGTGAATATTAAATTGGTCAGCTTTATGAGCCTCATTATCAAAGTTACAACCATTAATACTACTTTTACAATTAGGAACAATTTTTCTATTAGTTTTCCAATTTTTTTACGTATAACCTTTATTATTAAAAAAATTATTGCGATAATGTTCAGCTTTAACTCGCTTCTTTTCGCGCTTATATTGCTCTAGTAAGGCAACGTTATATCGATCAAATTTAAGATTTTTACGAGTGTCATCTCTAAGATACATAGCTTCCTGTATATCGTCATTCATCCATGGTGCAAACGGTCTTTTAATTTCCTTAGTAATAAAAGATGCACAGTCATTTGAATCTTTACTAAAATATACAGTAAAAATATCAACTTGTGTATTCACATCGTCAGTCTGCAAAATCATATCAAAATCTTGTTTACTTTGTAGGAGCCTCAAACAAAAGGCAACTTTAGTATATTTGCCGAGGTGACGAAAAGTTCGGACAACAGGCTGTCTCTTAGGTTTGTTAATATCTACAGCGATGCTGATGAGGTCGTGACAAGATCACACAATGTGGAGGAGGTAGGCATAACCCTGGTTGGTTTATTAACCATCTGCGATAGCTTGGTATTCTTTACAATCTTACTATTTTGTTATCTTTAGCAAGTACGTTATCATTGAGGTCCCTAGGAATAAATACGCTTTTTTTTATAGAGATCATTCTGAGAATATCTTATATGTAATCAAAAGCGGCGACAGTAACTTTAAGATGTCGATACATGCACCCAATATTGATAGCTGGTAACTTCCAACATTGTACCGTTACCCGAACATGCACCCAATAATGATAGCTGGTAACTTCCAATATTGTACCGTTACCCAAACATGCACCCAATAATGATAATTAGTAACTTCCAACATTGTACCGTTACCCAAACATGCACCCAATAATGATAGCTGGTAACTTCCAACATTGTACCGTTACCCAAACATGCACCCAATAATGATAACTGGTAACTTCCAACATTGTACCGTTACCCAAACATGCACCCAATAATTATAGCTGGTAACTTCCAACATTGTACCGTTACCCAAACATGTACCCAATAATGATAACTGGTAACTTCCAACATTGTACCGTTACCCAAACATGCATCCAATAATGATAGCTGGTAACTTCCAACATTGTACCGTTACCCAAACATGCACCCAATAATGATAACTGGTAACTTCCAACATTGTACCGTTATCCAAACATGCGCCCAATAATGATAGCTGGTAACTTCCAACATTGTACCGTTACCCAAACATGCACCCAATAATGATAGCTGGTAACTTCCAACATTGTATCGTTACCCAAACATCTTCAATCTCCACCGGCTTGGGGACACTTAAATTTGTTACGTTGGCTGACAAGATATCGTTTACATAAATACAGACGCCTACTTTACATCTACCGTCACATCTTAAAATAGTATAACCTGTTATATTAACAAAATCATCTGGATTATTAAGGAGAAGCCACGATTCACTAACACACAAAATATCAATGTGTTTATCTTTTAATAACAATGTTATTTCATCCATATTCCCCAATAAGGACTGAGGATTTACGTGTTCAATCGTCACAAAGTGTCCTTTATCACTTGCAGCAGCCATTAATTCTTCGCCACCATCGTATGCCCTATAGTGCTGACGCAGGCGGCTCTTGTGACCCACACGTTTACAATTGCCACATAAGAGTTTGTGATCAAATCTACAGTTTATTTGCACATGATTAAGCTTACCACAATTGAAACAGCCTCGTAGTAATCTTGTGTGGGTAGATGGGTACTGTTTTCGTTGTGTGCTGAACATCGGGCTGGAGGTAATGTTTCTGTGTTTGTCCCAAAGATACTGCCAACTGTACCGCAGTGAGTGGGAGGTGGACTCGCCTCCATCCCCAGCCCGGTGGATCCACCACCGTGTTGCTTCAGTATGTTGAAGCCTCAGAGTATCATCAAAGGAAGCTGTGTTTTGAGGATGGTGGAAATGAATAACTATTCAAGGCTTAGATAGTTTTAATTGGTTCTCCTTGCATTTCTTGCAGTTTTATCGTGACCTACTGTGATAATTGGAGATCTGATTTTTGTCGGTTCAGGTTTGAATAAGTGGACGAGATGGCAACGGGTGGAAGCAGTGTACAGATTGGGATCCAGGAAGAGGACCACCACTTCTTTCGAGTGATAAGGCGTACACGTCTGTGGTTCGGTTGACCCTTCTTCAAGTGCTCAAGTGGGGCTGCCCGAAAACTGACTTGGAAACATGAAAAACATTTGATTGATTCTGGCATGAGCCGCACCGACTACACGAAAACCTTTGATAAGCAGCAACAAGAGAACATTTCGAGAAATCTCTCTGGTGATGAGTTTGATATTTCACTTCTATATAAGATGATCCAACGGGCGTGCCACTCCTTGGCAAGTTTCGAGGACGACGTTTGGATCGTGCCAGACGACACAAAACTTGAATATTTGTTGACGTGCATGAAAAATTCCCGCAATAGCTTAATGCATGACTTACCTGTCTTCACACAAGCTACTTTGATAGATAAAATAGAAAATATTCGAGAAATTCTGACGAAGGTGATGCAAATGAGTGGAATTCTGTACAGCGTGAACAATATCACTGTGTATCAAATGATATGCCACAATAATGATAACCTGTACAACATACATGACCAGCCCTTAGCTCCTCTAAATCTACACGATTATAAAGACCAGCTATTGTTTGATAGTCTAAAAGATACCTTGCACCTCATTGGTGCCAAAGAGTTGAGGCAGAAATACGGCTCTAAGATCTCCTTCAACCCTCTTTGTTTCCTTGACAAAAACGAATGTCACCTGAAAGTGGCATCAGTGTTTGTACGTCCAACAATTGAAGATAGTCCAGCAATTGAAGATAATAAAGATAGGAGACCCACCACTTCTGTGCATTTCAAGGACCTGCTAGAACACCTTGCCACTACAACATCTGCTTCTTTGATGACTCTCGAGGGTCAATCAGGCGTCGGGAAGACCACCTTGCTGAGACTTTATATGTCGAAATAGATAGCTGGTGGGGAAGACATTAAAGGACTCTCTGATTATGATCTCGTCCTTCACTTTGAGTGCCGCGACACCACTATTGACTCCTTTAGACAGCTGCTTTGTTCCTACATGCCGAAAACCACTTCCATGTTCCAAAAAAACGATTTCTTGGACACTTTACTAAGTTTGAAGGTCATGGTTCCTATTGACGGCTTAGACAAACTTAATGAAGCTTCTCAGAAGGTTCTAAAAGAAATCCTCCATATAAAGAGTTTTCGTGATTTCACTTTCATCTGCACCACGGGGCCAGAGAGGATCCCGGAGGTGAAGAAGCTGGTGTCCGGTCGAATGAAAGTCGTCCACATGATTATACAAGGAATTCCCATACAGGAGAGGGAGGAGTTTGTGCGAGTGTACCACAATGAGCTGAAACAGCACGGCGTCATCACAGGACTGGACATCGACAGCTTACTTGAATACTTACGCCAAGTGCCGCCACACCTGCAAGACTTCCTCAGGTTTCCACTCAACCTGGTCATGCTTACCATCTTGTGGGATGATGCACACTCCAGAGTCAGAGAAATTACCTCCACGACCGCGCTCTATCTCGAAACCCACAATCTATTGATCAAAAAGTTACATGAAAGGCTAATGAAGCACCCATCCACGCAGGATATGTCCCTCACCGATCTGAGAACCAAGTGTGATATCTATCTATCTATCTATCTATCTATCTATCTATCGAGAGAGGGCTAGAACTCACTCGCTCACCCGCCTCCAAATCTTCAACAGATATGGAACCAGGTGTAATCCACCACCTTCACACACACCATGTAAACCACCCCTCCCCTTATACGTATTTTTTTTGTACTTATGGAA
>JAXIVD010011901.1:0-7500 GCA_036785275.1 Cancer borealis
TATATATATATATATATATATATATATATATATATATATATATATATATATATATATATATATATATATATATATATATATATATATATATATATATATATATATATATATATATATGTATATATATATATATATATATATATATATATATATATATATATGTATATATATATATATATATATATATATATATATATATATATATATATATATATATATATATATATATATATATATATACGGAGAGAAAAATGGACGCAGACGCCATAGGACACCTAACTTCTTGGAAGCTGATTTAGCAAGAGTAGAGATTCTTAGTAAAGGATAGACCGAGTGTGTTTAATGTGGAGGAGAGGGGAAGTTGAGTCATTGAAGAAGAGGGGATAGTTATCTGGAAGGTTATGTCGAGTAGATAGTTGTAGAAATTGAATTTTTGAGGCATTGAACAAAACCAGGTTTGCTCTGCCCCAATCAAAAACTAGTGAAAGATCAGAAGTTATAGCATCTCGGCTTGAGTCATTTAATTCTTGTTGGATTGGTTGTCTATTGTACGACGTTGAAAAATGCAAGGTGGTGTCATCAGCATTGGAGTGGATAGGGCATTGAGTCAGAGTTAGGAGATCATTGATGAATAATCGAAAGAGAGTGGGTGATAGAACAGAACCCTGAAAAACACCACTGTTGATAGTTTTAGGAGAAGAACTGTGACCGTCCACTACAGCAGCAATAGACCGGTCGGAAAGGAAACTGGAGATGAGGGTATAGAGAGAAGGATAGAATCCGTAGGAGGGTTGTTTAGAAATTAAAGATTTATGCCAGACTCTATCGAAGGCTTTCGATATGTCAATGCCGACAGCAAAGGTTTCACCGAAGTCCCTAAAAGAGGATGACCAAGATTCAGCTAGGAAAGCAAGAAGATCACCAGTAGATCGGCCTTTACGGAAACCATACTGGCAATCAGAGAGAAGGTTGTGAGCTGATAGATGCCTCATTATCTTCTTGTTAAGGACAGGCTCATAGGCTTTAGAAAGGCAGAAAATCAAAGCTATAGGGCGGTAGTTAGAAGGATTGGAGCGGTCACCTTTTTTAGGGACAGGTTGAATGTGAGCAAACTTCCAGCAAGAAGGATAGGTAGAAGTAGAAAGACACAGACGAAAGAGTTTGACCAGGCAGTGAGCGCGTTCGGAAGCACAGTTTTTGAGAACAACAGGAGGGCATGAGTTTCAGCAGATAGATGGCTACGGTAGTTTGTGACATGGAAGCAATAATCATCTCAAGGAAAATCAGAATAGTACTGCCTCAGGTCCTCCCACTTAGCAGAGTTGAAATGCCAGAAGCAGCTCTGCTTAGACGGGTCCTGAGGCTGCACTGGAGTGATAGGACAGGTAACAGAAATAAGATTGTGATCAGAGGAGCCCAACGGAGAGGAAAGTTTAACAGAGTAAGCTGAAGGGTTGGAAGTTAGGAAAAGATCAAGAATGTTGGGCGTCTCTCCAAGGCGGTCAGGGATACGGGTAAGGAACTGCACTAGCTGCTCTAGATCATGAAGGATAGATAAGTTGAAGGTTTCTTCACCAGATTGGTCAGTGAAAGAAGATGAAAGCCAAAGCTGGTGGTGAACATTGAAATCCCCTAAAATAGAGACCTCAGCATAAGGAAAGTGAGATAGTATGTACTCCACTTTGGAAGTCAAATAGTCAAAGATTTTACATAGTCAGAGGAATTAGGTGAGAGATATACAGTACATATGAATTTAGTTAGAGAGTGACATTGAAGTCTTAGCCAGATGGTAGAAATTCTGAAGATTCAAGATTGTGGGCAGGAGAGCAAGTAATGTCGTTACGCACATATGCGCAACAGCCAGCTTTGGATTGAAAATGAGGATAGAGAAAGTAGGAGGGAACAGAGAAGGTGCTGTTGTCAGTAGTCACAGACAACTGTGTTTCAGTTAGGAAGAGAAGATGAAATTTAGTGGAGGAGAGATGGTGTTCCACAGATTGGGAATTAGAACTACTAGGAGTCAAGGTTCGAGCATACATCTCAACACTTTTTTTTCTATGATCAGTGACTCACCTCTGATGAAGAGAATGATCATTACGGCGTAGGGGAAGAGGGCGGTGAAGTAGACGATGTTTCCTGTGGTCCTGATCCCTCGGGCAAGACAAATGCCCACGATCAGCCAGGCCAACGCCATTAACCCCACCAGCTCCCACTGCATACCTCCCATCTCATCCCACGTTGTATCAGTCACCATCAACATGCGATTCCTAAAACGTTTTTTGTCTTCTCGTTAGGACAGCAGACCAATTTATTTCTTTTAACAACAATCAGAGATAACAAAAGCCTAAAATATATATATGAGAAAAAGTCCCTATATCATCCACAAAATGCTTATTTACTTAAAAAGAAAGTTTAGTAAATCAGCACAATCTCGGTGAGATAGAAGGCAAAGTAAATAATTATTATGTTATTATCAAAAGCAATTATGAATAAAGTTCTTGATAATATCAAACTATAATTAGCTCAACGTAAAAAATTGATGAAAATATTTGATGAGCTGGATTTAATGTAATGAATAAACTTTTATTTGATTAGTTTTTTACTCGTGTGATGTTTTGATGAAGCGCCAATATAAGAGAAGCGTACTCATTACAAGTGAAGCCTTCACTATAACCATCAGAAAAAAAAAATGGAGGCAATACAGAATACTTGATTGACTGAGTATGATTTAGCATATGTCAAGATTTAAAATTTACAGTACATATTATCAGTGAAGAATTGTAGAAGAAATTTTTTTTCATCTCTCTTGTATAGTCAAAATAATTTGCTTTAACATTAACCAATTGTGCAGGCTGATAAGTTTCTCAAGGAGCGTGACATCATGAACATGAGTTGGTGCATTTGAGATATCTGAACATATTGGCAAACGCTGAAAAAATTTCTGTCTTTTGATAAAGTAATTTTACGGAAGTAATTTTGATTCACATTGTTTAGTTTCCGTATACTCTTTTATTAGTTGACAGGACCCACGATCGCCATTGTCAATTAACAATTGTAGCTCATCTCAAAATCATCCCACTTCACTGGAACACAATGTTAAAAGCACCTCTGTTTTGTTAGGCTTAGCACCTAATTACTTAGTATGTCCATATTCGCGGGGTTCAGCACACTGGTGAGAGATATCGAGACCTGCCAACGATTTTAAAGATACTCTAGAGGAATGAGTTGCAACTTCCTTCCTCTAATACGCATCCTGATAGACAGTTATTTTCCTTAACCAGTCTCTTCATGTTTTGTCGACATCTAGAGTGAGTCATTATCTGTAGATACAAAATAATTTCCATAAACTTTCCAGTTTACAAAATTTAGTGATGATTACCGATCCTGATCATTCCACGTAGACACCTTCTAAGGAGCAAAGCTGAAACAACAATATTGAACTTATCTTGAGGAAGTAGATGTAACTACTAAAATTGATATATTAAAACAATAACTAAGATGGTCACTGTTCCTATAAATCTTTGTTCTTAACTGTCCTTTCACTTTACCTCGTATTTGGCAGTGGCGTATGGTGGTTTCTGTCCATAACTAACATATATCTAATTACTGATGTGTGTGTGTGTGTGTGTGTGTGTGTGTGTGTGTGTGTGTGTGTGTGTGTGTGTGTGTGTGTGTGTGTGTGTGTGTGTGTGTGTGTGTGTGTGTGTGTGTGTGTGTGTGTGTGTGTGTGTGTGTGTAATTACAATTTTATAGTTATTCATACTGTTAGTTGAAAAACAAAGTAAATTTTATGTGTAAACTTAGAATAATTAAATTTATTCATTTTGATTAGCTAAGCTTACCACCTAAATTACACAGTTGAGTGGTTGACATATCTGATTACTTATAATTCAATTCTATTCTTCGTGTTTTTTATATGAACTTGTTCATAACTTCATCATAGAAAGAGCCTCTCTGTTTAACTTTAGTCAGCAAGTTCTTTTCTATGAAAAGCAAACTGAGGCCACTCAGCCTCAAATGGCTCCCATCAACACGTTTCCCTGGTGGTGTAATAATGTTGCACCTGGCACCTCACATCAGTCCTCAAGGTCACTGTCAACCAAAAACGAACGCAAGCAGTGTGCATTTGTAGAGCCACACACCCAGCTCCATATTTTCAACAGTCTGCCCTCCCACTCTACCATACGCGCTATGATACATAATGATGCAATTGATTATTAGGTGTGCAATGCTTCTATAGAACACCTATAATACAAAATATTATAACAGGGCTAAAAACAATAAGAAAATATCGTTTCCCACTTATTGCTGAATTTATTTATAACTATCATGCATTTCTCTCTCTGGCTGAGGATGTGCGGCGCACACTTAGCACA
The DNA here is from genome assembly GCA_036785275.1 of Cancer borealis. NCBI lineage: Eukaryota > Metazoa > Arthropoda > Malacostraca > Decapoda > Cancridae > Cancer > Cancer borealis. Next base: position 4,377 of record JAXIVD010011901.1, read on the forward strand.
CCCTGAATATACGCCCTTGGTATTTGGTGGAAATAAGCTAGATCAAACAGCCTAAGAAGGACGTATATGTCTGATTCTGTATATTGTCCTTTGTAACGCTTTGTTAAAGACACTAATAGTACCTTGAAAAGTTCTATCCAACCAGCTATATCCATCTAATTATTTATAAAATTGATTTATAATACATCCATGAGCTAATGACTTACTTCATTTTTTCATTTATGTATTCATTCCGTTTATTCATTTGCATATTCATTTTGTATTAGAATTAAACCAAAACGACCAAAATAAGTGCACATGTGTTACGGATCTCTCAAATGATCATCCTGTATTTGAGAAAATACAAAATACAATGTATTTCCCTCTTCGCATCAGAATGTAAATGCTTTCTGTTAAAGTTAGACAATATTCTCAAACACCAATCACTGGATCACTGGATCACTGGGTTACTAGCAGAACTCATTACCTCCTCAACGTCTGATATCCTGCATCGATTTGCTAAAATCTTTTATGGCTCTTTTTGTTTTATCATAATGGAAGTAGTATTGACTGCCATTGTAGAGATTGATTCTCCCACATATGAGTTTGCTTAACATATACGAATAATGGCATGATAATCACTGGTAAACAAAAGTACGTATAATTCCTGACATACATAGGCTACCACTGTCATCCTCATTTGCGAAGAGAGAAAGGGCATTACGTAGCATTGCAAAACATTGTTCCAATTCTTTTTTCAATTACGTTTTCATGAAAAATTAATAAAGGTTTATAAAATCCTGTGCTCTTTTCATACCATATATGTCCCCTCTGAAAAGGTTATAGTGGTTATCGAAGCTGTTTGGAATATACCTGTACGTAGGCGGTGGCCTAGTGGCTAGTGGTTGGGCATAACAACTCAGAGTCCAGAGTTCGAGCCACGGCACGAGCTGGCCAATTTTCTTTGGTAATACCGCCGAGTGGCCTAAGATCACCCACGTGCTGCTATAGCATTATCCTCGACGTGACTGCAAAGCTATTTGCTCGAGGAGCTTCCACTGGCAGCATGAGCCTCCCAATAAAAAACGAAGCATCACTTAAAAAATCTAACCCGCGCTACTAACGGGCGGAGGCTGACCAACTAAGGTCTCCATTAAGCCTACCAGCGCCACGGGTAAAGGATAAAAAAAATAGCAAATAAAGAAGTTCGTCTATCGGTGAGCGTTTTCTTCATCATAAAAAAGAAGTCTTATGATTATGCTTTGCCTCTCTTCTCCCCATCTCTCAACATCCATTCAGGTTAATTTGCTGCCCTCTAGCGCAGTCGCAAAAGACTTTCATGCTACACATGCTCTCACACTGTACCTGAAGAAGTCCTCACTGGCAGAGATCTTGGAGACCACTTTCTCAGTCGACGTGAAAGAGGTGTTGGCAGTGTTGCGGCAGTGTGTCTCGTTAAACGGAAGCAGGTATGATAGGTCACAGTAATCCTTCAGGGTTAAGCACGACTGGTTGAAGAAGAAGAGACTCTGGTTCCTGCACAAATCGGCGCCCTCATCGTAGTAGCATTCTACCAGGCAATAAGGAAGAAGAAGGAAAGGGATGACGGAGAATGACGAGGACGATGCACCGATACAAGTTGAGGATAAAGCGGAAAGAGTATTAGGAAATTCAAAAAGAGCATCGAGAGAAAGGCCTCTTGTTAACCTATTCATAAAAATAAAAAAGGTAACAAAAACAAAACAGCAGCAGTGGAATTCAATAAAATGAAGGCTAGAAGTATCATGCTTTACACATATACGTAAATCATAGCTACCTTGGCTGACGCTTCGTCTGCTAACTACGTTATTTATCCTGAGTGTAAAAATAATAATTTCACAAGAAAAATGCAAAATTTAAATAAAAAAAGCTGTTACAATATACACAAGAATAATAGATACGTAGCATACATAGTTCTTTGTCATAGTACTACAACTGCTGGGAAAAAAGCGTAGTTTTCAAGGATTTGTGTATTTATTTAAATTCAATGCCATTGCATAAACATGAAGGCGAAGTATTACAGGTATGTATGGCCACTTTGCATAATTTTCTTGGGATTTCGGGAGTTACTGGGATTTTCCAAATCAAATTTGAATTTCCAAATTTAACATAGTCTATCTACCATAGCTGATCTTATTCTGTCATCACCGAAAATCTTGTAAAAGTTTTGGAAACAATAAAACCTACTTACATATCAAGAGTGAGCTGATACCACTAATGGAAAAAATTCTAACAACGACTCGGTTTTGGATCAAGGTTACTAGGCTTAAGAACAGAATTTGAGTTCAACAATGGATGTTTTATATGTTTCTTACGAGTAACTAAGGACATCTGACTCTCTAATTTAATAATAAAATAAAAGATAAATAAGCAGTGTTCTTTCTCATTTACAAAAGGGCAAAGGCAAGATTCTAACTAAAAAAATTGAAATGGTAATGATACTTGAACCACCTTTTTTCATGCACCTGCAGCACTCACCTGGACTATTGTAGTCATTGTCACAATGGCTCCAGGGAAGGACAGGGTAGAAAGAGTAGATCATGTAGAAAAATGACCATGCCAGTATCACATTGAAATAGATTGCGGTGAAAAAGGCGATAGTAACCACAGCCCAGCCCAGACCTGACGGAAAAAATGATTTTTTTTATATTCTGCCCTTGATTATTTTACTATTGCAATGTATATTTTTGTTTTGGTTATAGCGATAATTAATTCCTTGCATATTTTGGCAAAAGCCACACTTTTGACGGGTTTATTTCATACCTTTAGTAAGTAGTTTCTAGTAAGCTGTAGGGAAAAGAGGCAAGTCGAGCTGCCTGGTCAATGAAGAAGTTTGCACTGTGACACATCAACAAGAATTTATTATTGCATATTATTTCATATATTACACATAGGAAAAAAAAAAAAATTAATTAAAAAAAAAAAAAGAAAAAAAAAAAAAAAAAATATATATATATATATATATATATATATATATATATATTTGAATATATATATATATATATATATATATATATATATATATATATATATATATATATATATATATTTGAATATATATATATATATATATATATATATATATATATATATATATATATATATA
>JAXIVD010011902.1:2500-10408 GCA_036785275.1 Cancer borealis
CACGTCTCCAACACTTCCCGTAGGGTGGGGCCCGCAACACGCCCCCCCATTAAAGGAAAATTTTTTGTAAGTCTTACGGACTTATAAAATTTTTTAAGCGGACTGAGTTATTCACTGGCTCGCGACAAACAATCGGTCACAGCATTGTCTACCCCCTTAATGTGGCGAACCTCTAGGTTATACTCCTGCAAGAGTAAACTCCACCGAGTGAGTCGCACATTTTTTAATTTAAACTTGTCTAAAAATTGCAAAGGACTATGGTCAGAATAGATGGTAACTAGGGGACCATAGGCCGGGACATAGATTTCGAAGTGCTGCAGAGCCGAAAGAATAGCCAGTAATTCTTGCTCAATAACAGAGTAGTTCCTTTGGGCTGAAGTAAACTTCTTAGAGAAGTAGCAGACATAGTGATTCACTTGGTGTTTGTCGGGCTGCATGACAACTGCGCCCACCCCGGCCTGGCTGGCATCGACTGCCAAAGCAAAAGGCCTGGTGAAGTCCGGAGCCCGTAAAACTGGCTGACCGCACAAGAGGTCTTTTACTTGGGAGAAGGCGCTCTCACACGCCTCACTCCACACCCACTTCTTCCCCTTTTGCAAGAGGTCAGTCAAAGGTGCCAGCAAGGTGGAATACCCTGGCACAAATCGGCGGTAGTAGCCCACTACCCCGAGGAACCTCTGTAGAGCGCGGCGACAGGTCGGTGCGGGGAACCGCCTGATCGCCTCCACTTTGGCTTCGGGAGGAGTGATGTAGCCATGGCCCACCACATACCCCAAGTACTGGACCCGAGCCTTAACAAAGTCACACTTGTCCAGGTTGACCACCAACCCAGCCTTCTGGAGTCGTGCAAACAGTGCCTCCATATTGTCAAGGTGGTCCGACCAACAGGTGTCATAGATGACCACGTCATCGATATACACGACGCAGTGCTGGAGACCATCCATCACCTGGTCCATTAAACGTTGGAACGTGGCTGGGGCATTTTTAAGTCCATAGGGCATCACCTGGCACTGATAGACTGCCCCATTAGCCACAAAACTAGCTATCTCTTTAGCACAGTCCGTGAGAGGAACCTACCAGTAGCCCTTCACCAAGTTCACCTTTGAGATAAACGTGGCCCCTCCAATACGGTCCACTGAGTCATCCACCCGGGGCAACGGGTAGGTGTCGGCCTTGGTAAGTGTATTGACCTTCCTAAAGTCAATGCAAAACCTGACCTTACCGTCAGGCTTGGGTTGAAGGGTAACAGGCGAACTCCACTGGCTATACGTCCTCTTAATCAGGCCGTGCTCCAACATATACTCCAGCTACTTCTCCACCAACTGCTGCTTCTGGGGATTCACTCTATATGGAGCCAGCTTAACTGGAGTGGACTCCCCCACATCAATGTCATGTTGAATCAGGCTTGTTCTGCCTGGGACATTGTCAAAGACAGAAAGGTACCTTCCAAACCGCCGAAGCATCTCCTGCTTCTGCACCTCTCCCAGGTGTTGCAACTTTTCTTCAAGGAGCAGCGCACTGTTCTGCTCCCAATGCTCCGCGGGGATTACAGGTTCTGAACCCATTACCTCGGTGGCCTCCTCTGCACGGCAGAAAAATAAAACTAAAGATGCCTCCTTCTTGGCAGAACTAAAACAACCCTCTGGGTTCTTTCTACGGAAGTAGGGCTTCAGCATATTTACGTGACAAAGCTGAGCCCTCTTACGCCGATCAGGAGTGGCCACCAGGTAATCTAAATCCCCCACCTTCTTCTCAACCACATAAGGGCCACAGTAACGGGCCGCAAGCGGCTGTCCTTGTAGAGGAAGCAACACCAACACCTCCTCCCATGGTGCAAAAGTGCGATACTTGGCCTTCTGGTCGTAGTATCCCTTCATCTTCTTCTGGGCAGCTCCGAGATGGTGTTGAGCCACCTCCAGCGCGTTCACCAATCTTTCCCGAGTCCTTAACACGCTCTTCAAGAGCGATTCGGGGCGGTCCGAGTGGGGAGCACACCAGGCTTCCCGTACTAAATCCAACGGACTGCGCACCCGATGTCCAAACACCAACTGATTGGGGGAAAACCCTAAGGACTCAGTAGGAGCTTCCCTCACAGCAAACAAAACATAGGGCACCGCCTCGTCCCAGTCCTTCTCTCGTTCCAAGCAGAACGTCCGGAACATAGTTTTGAGCGTCTGATGGTGCCGCTCTAATGCTCCCTGCGACTGGGGATGATAAGCACTAGATAGAATGTGCTTAATCTCCCACTCGGTCATAGTCTTTGCGAACAACTTTGAGGTGAAGTTGGTCCCTCGATCAGACTGAATCTCGGGAGGTAGACCAAAATGGGTAAAGAAGTTGAGGAGAGCCTTAAGCACAACTCGTGCGTGGGAACTCCTCACCGGTATAGCTTCTGGGTACCGGATCGTTACATCCATAATGGTCAACAAGTACTTATGACCGGGCTTGGAAGTAGAGAGGGGCCCCACCATGTCAATCAGGACCCGGGTAAAAGGAGGATCCACAGCGGGAATAGGGTGCAAGGGTGCAACAGGGGGATTTTGGTTGGGTTTGCCCACCATCTGACAGGTGTGACAACTCCTTAGCAACTCTGTAATCTCTCTGGCCATACCAGGCCACCAGAAATTGCCCCGCAGTCGGGCGAGAGTTTTGTGAACCCCGAGGTGTCCAGCCATAGGTCCCTCGTATGCTAACAGCACCAGGGCCTCCCTCAAATCCTGGGGCACTACCACCTGTAGAAAATCACTCCCATCACTCTCCCCCGACCTGCGGTGTAACACTCCCTTCTGCAGCAGGAACTCCTCTATTCCCCTTATCTCCTTTCCCACCTTAGCAAAACAAGAGGCCAATTCTGGGTCCCCTTTCTGTCCCTTGATGAGCAACGCCGGCTCAATACAAGTAAGGTTGGACGGGACCACAGGATCTGTCGGCAGGGGCGGTACCGATACTTCCCTGGTTCTGTCCCGGGGCCTGAGGCGTGGTGTGGACTCATCCACCACTTCCTCATCGGCCAAAATGGGTGGACCTTCCAGGTGGGCCTCACTCGTCAAACAGTCACCAGACAAGGGAACAGCCTGTTCCCTGTCTCCGGTACACTCCGCAGGGGTGGGAGACTACAACTCCCCCGCAGAGTTGGATGTCTGACACACCAGGCTGGGGCCCGGACTGAGTACCGAGACCCACAGCCTCACAACTAGGAAACACCGCTTGGGTGCTTCCTCCGAGGTGCCCCGCAGAGTGAGGAATACCAGCACAAGACTCCTCTACCCTCAACACTCCTTCCTCCTCCTCGGCGACAACCTCTACCGAGTCAGATGCTTCTATGGGTGGCTCTGCACCGCGGCATTCAGCCCCCACACCTTGACTCACTGGAGAGCCCGGCTCTAGCTCATCCAGTTGACAAACACTGCTCTCGTTTGACGGTGACCCTGCTATGTCGCAGTCAGCCCCTAGAATAGCAGCCGATTCCACCCGTCTAGCCTGAGACCGGGTGACAACCCCAACAACTTCCTCCTCACTGCCCTCCAACACCGGTGACCCTGCCTCTTTGCAGTCGGTTCCAGGAGCGGCAGCTTCTTCCTCACCACTGTTCTCCTCTTCTGGTAGCCCTGCTCTGTCCTGCTCTGCTCTACTCGCTCCCGTCAATTTCGACAGTGCCCCCACACAGAAATGGGCGACACCAGTCCAGCTCCGAGTCATCTGGAGTCACAGAAAACAACAGGGGGGGAAACAGGTGAAACCGCCTGAACCCCCTCCTCACAATCCAACACAGGCCCATCAAAAGCTTTATCTCCTTCGTGAACCTTAGGAGCGAGCAGCCTCTCCTCACGATCCTGGTCAGGCCACACCAGCAAGGCAACTGGTTTCTGGGGTGTCTTGGAGGGGCCCGCTGTCACAAGTTTGGGACATTGAGATCGAAAATGCCCCTTGGCATAGCAGTTATAGCACGTAGGTTGTTTATCGTACTTTGGAGTACTAAAGGTCATCTTTCCTCCTGACCCTCCTTTTGGCCCTGAAGGGGCAGCGGGGGATTGAGACTTAACGAAACCGCTCTTATTGCCAAAGCCGTGACTTCGGGGAGGGGAACGTGGAGCACCAGAACCAGCACTACCACCGCTCCCTGGCCCTCGTGGTCCTCCCTCCTTAAATCCACCTCCAGCACGAGGCTCCGAGCGATGGGCTAACACATGATCGTCAGCCCAGGTGGCAGCCTCCTTCAGCGTCTTAAAACGCTTCTCCCTGAGGAGAGGCACCAGTTCCTTATCAGCAGCATTAATGAACTGCTCCATGACCATCAACTCCTCCAGGTCGCGTAGAGTATCCACTCCCTCACTCATGATCCATCTCTTAAATGCCTGTTCTAAATGGCGGGCACACTCGAGGTAAGAATCTCCGGGTCTCTTTTTCCCACCTCTGAATCTTAAGCGATAGGCTTCGGGCCGCAGCTCGTAAGCCCGCAAGATGTCAGCCTTAAAATCCTCGTAACTTTCTAAATCTTCAACCGACATATTGTCGTATGCCTCCAATGCCCTGCCTTTCAGCTTATTGGCCACAAGACCAACCCATCTTCCTTCTGGCCAACCAAACTCAGCCGCCTTCTTCTCAAACCTTCTAAACCCTTCTGCTACCCTCTGCTCGTCAAAGTCAGGAATGAGCTGCAGACTCCTTACCATCTGGCGCTCAACTGAGTTCTCTCCTTCTCCTCCCTTATGAGTTGAGTTGGCCCCAAGTCTAGATCTTTCCCATTCAAAATCTCTATGCTTCTCCACCTCCAACCTTCTGACTTCTAGATCTAATCTTCTTGCTTCATTTCTCTCTTCAACCTCTAATCTTCTTGCTTCAACTTCTAATTCCAACTTCCTCGCTTCAGCTTCCATCTTTCTCGCTTCGTTCGCGGCTTCTATCTCCATCCTCTTCATTTCTAATTGGAATCTCCATTTCTCTGTTATTCCGACTGACTGGAGATTGTCAGCAATACTGGCAGCTGGGCTCACTCTCCTTGAACCCATTTCGTTCTCACAAGAACTAATACGGCCCATTATATGCTGCAGGGCTGTTCAGGCACTTCCTGAACAAAGTTTAATCGTCCTGTAGTACTATGCTCACTAACAGGACTAACGGGCCGATCTTCACCTAGGCATGGCTGTTCACTAACGCCACGTACAGGACTGGCTCGGGCCGAGCCATCCTCAAGGGGAGTAATTACATTACGTTGGTCTTTCATTGTCACAGTGTGTGTGGGCTCACACTAACAACACACTAACACTGTTTCTCTACTTACTGTAATCCTTTAGAATCCTGGCGAGGTCGCCAATTTTGTTACGGTCACACCGTAACGGACACGGTTCTTATGCCCTAGTGCCGGGTGTCCACTTATGAACAACCCAGTCACAACCACGTTAGGGCGTGTACGAACTGTAGTGCTGATGTTTATACGTCCTTTTAACCCACCAAAGGACAAGGAAAGTCGACTATCCCGTAGGACTAGTCACTCCGAGGGCCACACGCCGGTGGCTGGACAATAGGCTTTAAACAAGAAGTGCCTGGTTAAGGAACCTATACACTCTTAGCCCCCAAACACAGCACCTACAGCCACCCCGTGAACGTTAAGAGGTCGCCAGTTCTTTTAACCCTCCAAAGAACAAGGAATCTCCCTTATGTAACCACCTTCTCCTCCTTACATTCTAAAGAGACTTACAGTGAGCACAAGATTACAGTGCCTAGACAAGGAGCTATCGCTCCAACCAGAATACCACCCACAAGGTGTCTTTCCACCCACTTCTGGTTGAATAATAACTCCTCTCGACTCTAATAACACCCTGCAAAGTAACCTCCCACGAGGGGACTCCGTAAAGTGCGTTATATGAGTCGTAATTAATTAACACTAAGACGGGATTACTCCTCGTCGGTGTTATCGCACAAGAGGCCCCAGATGATAGGCTCTCTCTCTCTCTCTCAATGAGGACAATGAAGACAACGCCGAAAAAAGGCAAACAACGCCGACAAAGCAGACAACGCCGACAAAACGCAGACAACGCCGAAAACGCAGACAACGCCGAAAACGCAGACAAAGCCGAAACTACTTCCCCGAGATTGAACAGTCTGACAAAATTCTAGGTGGAGTTCACCGCTAGCTAGGTGTTAATGATACTGTCACCACACTCGGCTCAGTGCTCTGGCTTATAACCGTTTCCTCTACAGACAGGGCCCTGCTGTCTAGCTACACAAATATACCCCTTATCTAATAGGCCAAACAGATAACCCACTCCCTTAAATATGAGGAGGTTACAGACAAAATAATGCCAATTTGTGGGGAGCTCAGAGCGCGAGGTGTTCTTGGTGACGGCTAGCGAGTAACTGAATCTCTCTCAGCTCCCAGCTGCCCAGGCAGAGATCAGGGTTGCCAAGTCCCGTGAGTGTATTATTGCCAAATTTGTTCAGAATTACTGCCAAACTAAGAATTTCAATGCCAAACTTCTACAAATCCTGATGCATACATATAAGGCAATAATTGAACTATACAGCATAAATGTTCTCATATCATAGCTCGATATAAATCTGAACTAATTCCAATAGTTCTGCTTACCTTGATTGATTACGTAGACTAGTATAAAGCATCCAAGACATCAGTATCATCAGGTGGTACATTCCCACCTCTTGCATGCTCGTACATATCTACGGTAAACTTGTCCAGCATGTCTCCAGTTATTACAATGTCCTTACAACACTTCCCCGACATTATTAGCGTTGTACGTATTCTCAGAATTGACTAACATTTTCAAATTAATTTTGTTACGAACTTTTGTCTTCACTGCAGTTACATGGGAGAAAATGTTCTCCAAAACTGCATTACTCACTGGTGTCGTCAAGCAGTGCAAAGCATAATCTATAAGTTCTTCATATGGCTTCTCACTTGGTTTGTTGATTGCCAAATTAAAACTTTTTACTGCCAAACTGCCAAGTTATCATTTTCCACTGCCACTCACTCGTTTTACTGCCAAAAATTGTAAAATTTGGCAGTGAAAAATGACAGTTGGCAACCCTGGCAGAGATGCCAAATCGCACCACCGGCGCGCCGTTTCTCACACACCGCGCCGCATCGACAAACATAGCCTAATAACTTCTCTTTCACAAAATCACAACAGGGCACAGAGACGACGCAAGACAACAACAAACATACTAAAGGATGCAGAAAGGAATTGTCTACAAGATAGGACACCTTACAACACATTGAAGAAAGAGGGAAAGTCAGGAAAATTAGGAGAATGAGAAGACCCGAAATTCAAGTAAAAGCCTAACCAAAACTCAATCCTCTCTCCCTCACCCTCTCTCTCTCACTCTCCCGCCACGTCTGGCTACGTGACTTTGAGATACACATTCGGCGCATTTCCTCTCTCTACCTCCACGTCTGGTCTTGGCCACGTGATTTGCAAACAAAAGACGTAACACACAGACATGTCACGTAGACACGTCTCCAACACTTCCCGTAGGGTGGGGCCCACAACAATATATATATATATATATATATATATATATATATATATATATATATATATATATATATATATATATATATATATTTATATATATATATATATATATATATATATATATATATATATATACATATACATATATATATATATATATATATATATATATATATATATATATATATATATATATATATATATATATATATACATATATATATATATATATATATATATATATATATATATATATATATATATACATATATGCATATATATATATATATATATATATATATATATATATATATATATATATATATATATATATATATAAATATATATATATATATATATATATATATATATATATATATATATATATATATATATATACATATATACATACATATAT
>JAXIVD010011904.1:0-7500 GCA_036785275.1 Cancer borealis
CAGTTGTTCTCACCTGTAAGGACGGACTGACCACCTTCACGACTCACCTTTCCCTTACCTGTAATTAGTATGCGAAGGTCGGGCATCAGCTGTACTTTCAAAAATACATAATGCAAGAAAAATTGTATATATAGAGAGAAAGAGATTGAACAAAAGAAGTCTCTCTCTCTCTCTCTCTCTCTCTCTCTCTCTCTCTCTCCTCTCTCTCTCTCTCTCTCTCTCTCTCTCTCTCTCTCTCTCTCTCTCTCTCTCTCTCTCTCTCTCTCTCTCTCTCTCTCTCTCTCTCTTCTCTCTCTCTCCCTCTCTCTCTCTCTCTCTCTCTCTCTCTCTCTCTATCTCTCTCTCTCTCTCTCTCTCTCTCTCTCTCTCTCTCTCTCTCTCTCTCTCCGGCGTGTAATCAAAATAAATTAATGGAGATTGCACTGAAGCGTAATTGCAGCAAACACTAACCAAATGAAAAGGAAAACGCCGTGTAGACTCGTTTTGGGTCCGGCAGGGCGACGAAACAATGGCTGGCTACCCCTCAACTGAGCCTCATTTTTAGCGAGGAGGACGAGGAATAGCGAGACGAGGCGAGATGCGTTTCGGATGGGGCTGTTCAATTATGTACTACCTCTCTCTCTCTCTCTTTCTCTCTCTCTCTCTCTCTCTCTCTCTCTCTCTCTCTCTCTCTCTCTCTCTCTCTCTCTCTCTCTCTCTTTCTCTCTTTTTCTCTTACCAACAGTCAAGCACTCTATCTTCCTCTCGCTTTTCCTGTGGACGAAACCAAGTAAATTCACTCACTCTTTGTAGGCAGGATGTGGAGGAAAGAGGAGGGTTGGGGTGACATCAGTTGTGGCAGATGGCGCACACTGAAAGGGAGGGATGGAGAGACGAAGGTAGGGAGGGAGGGAGGTAGGGAGGGAGGGTGTGGATGGAGATAAGAGTGAGGGAGAGATGGTGGTGGTGGTGGAATGCCTGAGGAAGGGATGAGATGGGATGTGAATGAGTAGATACAGGAAGGGTAGGATGTGAGAATGGATGGATGGATGACTGTCATTAGAAGGAGTTTATCATTATCTTTATTATTATTATTTATTACTTATTTTGCGTCAGAGGGTATGTGTAGAGGGGATGTGATAGAGAGGTGAAGGGATGCTTGTAGGAGAGTGATAGGTTGGGGAAGAGGAAGCTGTAAGGTGATGAGGTACTGAATATAATCTTTTAATGTGAGAGAATATGATGTGTTGTATTTTAGTTCATAATGTGTTAGTTTTATGTTGTAGGTAAGCTGCCATTTACTCTCTTTCTTTTTTTTTTCTCTCTCTCTCTCTCTCGCACTTTTTCTCTCTGCATTCATCTCATCTCCTTTCATTTCCCATCATCTTAAGTCTCTCGTCTATGCACTACTTTCACATTACCTTTTTTTTCTTCCTTTAATTAATACCTGCCTTCATTTCCTCCATAGTCTCCCCTTCCACCCTAAAGACAATCCAATATATAATTCCATTCCACTTCAATTGATTTTTATACTTTTCTTCCCTCTCTCGCATCTTTTTTTTTCCTTGCCTTGCGTTTCCCCTCCTATTATTTTATTCCGTCCCCTTCTCTTCCCTTTCTCTTCTATTCTATGTCTTCTCTCTCCTTCCTTTCTTGTTTAAGCTGATATTCCTCTCCTCTGCACCTTCGCTTCTGGTAACGGGTCTTGTAGGTCACACTTGAGGTCATACTAGGTCACTTTTGACTAAAGATGACCTTCACATCGGGTCACACTACATTACAATAACCTACGTGCTGGGTTATCTGTACTCAAAGTCACCCTGAAGCTTAGTCACTTTTATACAGGTCATAGTTAGGTCAGGTCAGGTCAGATCAGGTCATAAACTTTATTGACCAGGAACTAAGCCTTGTAGGACGTCACGAGCATTTAGTTGTTATTCTGAAGGTCACGTTGCCTTTGACTACTAAACTATTTATCTAGTCTTGTCTCCATGATAAATGCACGTAGATCTTTTGACTTAAGATAATGATTTAGTGTGTTCAACATTTCGTCTATTTTTTCTTCGCCATGGCTTAGGTAAAGACAGTTGGTTAGCTTAGTGTTTGGTGACTTGGATACGTCTACAGCTGACAAATGTCCTCGTAAATTATAGTTACAGACTGTTAACCTGATTTCTTAGGCCTAAACCCAAGATTGATGTAACGGAACCTTCAAATATCTTAAATTAATCTTATTCAATTATTTTCCTTTGAGAGAGAGAAAAAGAAAAAACGAAGGACCCAAAACCATCCTAGAAGAATCCTGTAATTGTGAGAATGGTCGGTCGTTTCCCTGGAATTAGTGGAGCGTCGGTGCGGTAACGGCGGAGACAGTGAGGCGGGGCAGCAAGAGCCACTACGTTGCGTCAAGGCTGCGGCTGACGGCTAGCGGACCTTACAACCCTGAGGGAACCGCTGCCTTTACCTAGAAACTATATGGACCGAGTTAGTGAACAGAAGAACCCAGACTATTTAGAAACAGTGATAAATAAGCATAAACTACTCTTTGAATGACGCTATAGAGAGCCTAGTGTCTTTTGATAGTAATGATTAATGACGTGACTGAAATTACGTTGAAATTGTATCGGGTAAGCTTCTAACCAGGCTGGGTGTCAGTTTTTTGTGTGGGTCGTCGCGTTTGGAGGCGTGTGATGTATGATGATTATTTGGGTCGCGCGGCGGGACGTTGGGGATGGGTGGAGAGGGAAGAGTGAAGGAGAGTGATGAAAACGTGAGAAATTGGTTTCGAGAAGTATCGGCCTTAAATAAAAGATGGAAAGATTTAACTAAAGTAATGAAAAAAAGGCTAAACGTTTAAGAGAATTCCTATATTTTTTTTCTTTATCCATCAGAATATCTTTTTGAGTTTCCCTTATATAGTTTCCTTCAGTTTTCCTTGAGCATCACATGTTCACTTCCCATCACTCACCTTCGTGTCTTTCCCATTACTACCACTGCCTTGTCGCCTTCGTCCAGGTTGTAAAATAAGCTAGCAAGGCGGTGGTAACGTCTTGCGTGCGTGCGTGCGTGCGTGCGTGCGTGCGTGCGTGCGTGCGTGCGTACGTGCGTGCGTGCGTGCGTGCGTGCGTGCGTGCGTAACCTGCAAGGGAAGCTATGTACCAGTCGTCACCAGCCACCGTCACTCTACTAATATGTTGAAATCACATGCATGTTCACTACACTTGTTTTTGTTGTGACTGTGTTTAGAGAAATTATGTGGCAGCATGGACGGCCACACAAACACGCACGCACACACACACACACACACACACACACACACACACACACACACACACACACACACACACACACACACACACACACACACACACACACACACACACGCGTAATTTCACAGCATTAAACATATTATTTATCGTATCACTTTTCTTCTTGAGCACCACCACCACCACCACCACCACCACCACCACCACCACCACCACCACCACCACCTTCACCACCGTCGTCGCGTTTCTTACAGTCGCATGTGTATAAATTTCTCTTCTACCTCCTTGTCCTCTCCTGAAACTCCCTCAGACCTTCTAGTCCTTACCCACCTCCCTTCCCAGTCCCCTCCAACCATCCCTCCCATCCCCTCCCCTCCCCTCCCTTCCCCTCCAACCATCTCTCCCCTCCCCTCCTCTCTCCTTCCCTCCTCTCCCCTCCAACCATCCTTCTCTCCTCCCCTCCCCTCCGTCCAGCCGTGTTTTGCGGTTTGTGACTTGTAAGATACTTGTAATATACACGACATTGTATATATATACTGTAGATATTTCGTTTTTATTATTTTGTTGTGTAAAAAAAAATATGTTGCCCTTTTTTTGTTTAGTGTGTGGAATTTGACTCCTGATTTGGTTTTGTTTGTTAGTTTATTTGTTTGTGTGGTTTTATTTGCTTGCGTTTAGTCACAATTATATGAGTTTTTTTTATATCAGTGAGTTTCGTGCAACATTCATTTATTTACAGGATTTGTATGATTTGTTTAGCTTAGTCTTAGCTTTATTTAGTAGTTGGACTTTTCTTTCTGTGTATTTAGTGACATTTGACTCTTGTTTGGGTAATAGTTTTTATTTTTTTTTTTTAGTTTCTTTTTCTTACGTCTCACTGACAACCTCTTACGTCTCGCTCTTCCTCCCTCTTCCCTCCCTCTTCCCTTTCCTTTTTACCTCCACTTTTCCCTCTAGTATCCACACGTCCCTAGATCTACTGACCTATCTCCTTCCCCTTTTATCACCTTTTCTTCTCTATCTTTCTATTCTTTCTTTTCTTCCTACTATTCTTCCTTCACGTCTTCCTACTACTACCTCAGTATATAAACTTTTTCCTTTTTCGTTTTCTTTCTGCTCAGATTTCTTTCATTCCTTCCTCCTATCTTTTCCTCTTCTCCACTTCCTCCTCCTCTTCCCGCTCCTCCTCACTCCTCCTCCTCCTCCTCACTAGAGCACTACCTTCCTCCCAACAGCCTTGCAGGAGCTCGGTCTCGATGAATCAACTCTTCTGAACGAGATTGAACAGATACTTGGAGTCGGTTCACTGACTTCGAACCCCGGAAACGCGCCTGATGTCTCTCCCGCTCGTCCGGATAAACCCAAGAGTCTGGTAAAGCCGCGGCCGGATCCAGGAGTATCCCGCAAACCTCAAGTTCCGGAGCGAGATTCAAGCAGAGGTGAACCCGCATTTGAAGCTTTAAGTTTTTTGTATTAACCGTATTTTTTTATCAATTTTTTCTTAATTCTGTTTTTGCATTATAACCCGGGTCTGCTGAGCTTATTTATATAATTTTTTTTTGTTACGGGTGTCTTTTTGAAGGTTATTCTCTTTGTTTTATTTGAAGCCTTTGAAGCCTTAATGAAAGTCGAACCCTGCCTGACTGACTTTGAAGGTGCAGGAAAATATTAACACTTGCGTCGCTTCTCATGGGATCCTTTCAGTTTCACATTTCACTCGTGGGTCTCCTCCTCCGTGTTGCTGCTTGGCTTCTTACGACAACCTTTTCACCTCCTCACCACCTCTTCACTACCTCATCCCTTACCTCCTCCTCTTCTTCCTCACCTTCATCATCAAGATTTTTCTCTCCAACGCTCATTTCCTAATACTCCTCTTACGTCCATTTTTCTATCTTCCTCTCATTTTTTCCTTCATAAACGCTGATAACAATAACGAAAGCTCCGTCATTACACGAATCCTTGAACCACTATCCGAAGCTTCATTGAATTGACTTAAAACTACGCTATTATCGTTACTTTTTTCCCTATCATCTTCCGTTGACTCCATCCTGCTCCTGTTCCTTCACTCCGCCACTCGGGTCAAAAAAGCAGAGAAGCGCAACTAATATCTTCTCTCTCGTGCGTCTAATGATTGCAATCCAGCACGTTCTTTCAAGATACATGTGTTGGTGTGTTGTTGTTGTTTTTCTTCCTCGGGACTAATTCGTGTGTGCATGACTAACTCGCATGAAACCTTAAACAAACGAAGAAAAAACAATGTAACAAATTATTTTTTTAGATGTTCCCCTTGTGTGTGTGTGTGTGTGTGTGTGTGTGTGTGTGTGTGTGTGCGTGTGCGTGTGCGTGTGCGTGTGTGTGCGCGTGTGTGTACGTGTGCGTGTGCGTGTGTGTGTGCGTGTACATGTGCGTGTACGTGTGTGTGTGTTTGTGTGTGTGTTACATGCAGGTAGGCAGGGTGAGGTGTCGCTACCGTCGACAGATGGGTGAGTACATGACCTGTTTGTCTTATTTTGTCCTTTCATTCCCTTATTATATACAGGTATTATTGCATTTATATTTTCCTTCCTTGCCCTAACGTCTCTTCTTTACCCTCGCCATGTACCTGATTCCGCGTATAGGTATTATTTATTCCTAGACGATTTAGTTATACACACTTGTATTTTCCTTGTTCATATATACTTGTGTAGCTAAATTTCCTTCTACGCAGCAAATTTCCTCCTCCAGCGTGACAAGTTAGAATACTTAGCGACCTCTTTTACTTCATAATTTAATAGCTACCTCGTCGCTTTTATACTTTTTTTTTATCCTCTTTTATTCCTCGCGTCACCTCGGAGTACAAATGTTAGTTCAACGGCCACGTAGGAGTCTAATACACGCCGTCAACAGGGTTCACTGAGCTTAAAGTCAGCCATAGTGACTTGGGTGTTCCGCAAAACGAGGATTCCCCGCCAGGTCCCACGAGACTGAGATCAGTGTTAGTATTCTTTAGGGAAATGCGAGGAACCAGCCTTGCCAAGAGGTTAGGTTATGACGCGATGCTCTGCTACTTCTTGCTCGTTTTGGGGTGAGGATGATGGAGGTGATGGTGATGGAGATGGTGGTGGTGGTGGAGGGTGTTTATGGTGATGATGATGAGGGTGAAAAGGGTAGAGTGGTGTGTTGATGTTGATGATTATTGATGAATTACTAAGATTATTCGTGTTTTTGGTTGAAAGGTCGTTCTCATGGAAGGTTTATGTAGCGTTGTGGTAGAGATGTGGTAGGATGTTTGGCGCGAATGTTTAATTGTGTGAGTGGAAGGTTAGGTTAGTGTGAAGAGCACCGGTGAGTGTTTGGCAGGCGAGGTAAAGATGTAGTCTTATCTGTAACAGTCATGCCGCAGCCACGAGCCAGCAGGGAATTACACAACACGTCGAAAGAAACACACACACACACACACACACACACACACACACACACACACACACACACACACACACACACACACACACACACACACACACACACACACACACACACACATACACACACACACACACACACACACACACACACACACACACACACACACACACACACACACACACACACACACACACACACACACATGATGATTGCGACGCCAACATCACGACCCGCTCAAGACGACCTCATAAGATATCTATATTTGCACCTCCTCTATGCCTCCTCTTCCTCCTCCTCTTCCTCCTCTTCCTTTGTACTCCTCTTCTCCCTCTGCTTCCACTTGTTCTTCCTCCTTTTCTTCCAGATCTTCTTTACGCTCCCACTGTTCATATCCTTCCTTCTCCTCCTCCTCCTCCTCCTCCTCCTCCTCCTCCTCCTCCTCCTCCTCCTCCTCCTCCTCCTCCTCTTCCTGCTAATGATCTCGTCAGGGCATCATCAAATTGAGCGCCGCCGTTGAAACATCCTTACTTACACTATTTATAAGTTTACATCGTCGGTGCCCGCGGGAAAAGGAATGTTGGGCGTTCACTTCTGAGGAGCGAACATTCCTGCAGAGGTGGTGGTGGTGGTGGTGGGGTGGTGATGGTGGTGGGGATGGTGGTGGTGGTGGTGGTGGCGGTGGTGGTGGCGGTGGTGGTGGCGGTGGTGGTGGTGGTTGGTGGTGGTGGTAACGATCGGCGGCATTGTGTTGGTAACTGTGGTGGAGGTGAAGATTCGTTCTTCAGTCAACCTTTGACCTTCATAAAGTTTTCATTTAATTAACGGACCAGCATAGAGAAGATGGAAGGAA
>JAXIVD010011905.1:0-10398 GCA_036785275.1 Cancer borealis
CTCTCTCTCTCTTCCTCTCTCTCTCTCTCCATCTCTCTTTCTCTGTACATAGATCAGCATATTGTCGGAGTTCTTACAGTTTTTCTCCTTGACTGCATTCACTTTGCGTCGCCAATCGGGTGAAAAAAAGTTAAGAGGCAAGTTAGTCCAATGAAATTACACACGTGGCACTTACCGAAAACAGCGAAGTGCATAAATTAATCGAGGAATAACGCTGGAAACACGAGTAGATGAAACTGAAGAAAAACGTCCAAAGGGGGAAGGATTTGATTAATCTTCGTTAAGTCACCAGGGAATAACGAAGATGAGTTTTGTGAAATAACAGAGGGAAGGAAACACACACACACACACAAAAAAAAAAAGGAAGCAAAACATGTGAGAAATCCGAATAGAGGCTATAAAGTGGTGAATTATGAATTATAAAGCAGATGACTCATTGAATGACCCCGCGCCATTAATAAGAAAGAAAAGGAGGAGGAGGAGGAGGAGAAGGAGTAGGATTGGAGTAGGAGGAGTAATAGGGTAGGGGTAGGAGGAGAAGGAGGAGGAGAAAGAGAAAAAAGTAGGAGTAGGAGGAGGAAGAGTGGAAGTTGGCTCGCCACAATTGTGTCTTTAAAGAGGAGAGGTAGTCAATACTTGGGGTGTACTTATTAATTAAGGCCTCAAAGCAAGGTGCGATCGTGAAGCATTAAGAGGGTTGAAGTGAGTACTGCAGGGGACGTGTGATCGGCGTTCAATGAGTTCAAAGCCAAAGGAGCAGCATACTTCACAATAGTATTATTAGCATTATTTTTTCATTATCATCTTTAAGCCTTTGCTGTGTTGTAGTGTGTATCGTTGTGGTCAAGGACTACAAAATACCAACATCACGCAGTTGGGGTCATCCAAGGGCATCGGTGAGGGCTTGAAAGTTATGGAAAATTGTGCAATTGTGTGACTTGATGATGTCCGCCTCCATTCCTCCACACACGCCTTACCATAGAGCATAGGGGTATTAATACTCCATGCTGTAGACTGCTGGACAAAGCCTTTAGGTCAGCCAGGCTATTGTGATGGTGAAGGCTAATGCGATATTTACCTCGATCATTATGTATTACCCAATAATAGTAACAATAATAATAGTAGCAATAATATAAGCACCACCACCACCACCACCACCACCACCACCACCACCACCACCACCACCACCACCACCACCACCACCACTACCACACCACCCACCACCACCAAAAACAACAACAACAACAACAACAACAACAACAACAACAACAACAACACTACCATTACTACTATTTACTACTACTACTACTACTACTACTACTACTACTACTACTACTACTACTACTACTACTACTAAATGATAAAACCCTGCGTGGTACCCGTTCGCACAGGTTTCATTGCCGTTTTGTTTGTCGTCCTGAAAAGCACTAGCCAGTAAATGATAGTCTCCATAACTTAAGTAATAATTCATCGGTGAATATTCATAAAACACTTATTCGTTATTTGATGTGTTGGTGTTTTCATATCCTGGCTATCGATCAAGATACCTCACGGTGTTGATGTATGCAAGTTGGCTTCATACTCTAATCTCTCGTTGCAGGGAAGGTTTTGAATGCCGAAGATTAACTTACTTTCTTCGTGTACCCTTGATGAGATACGTGTAATAGAACGTAGTAGAACTCTTCATTTAATTCAGTACACAGCAGCTCACACTCACTCTTAAGCTAAGTGAGGCGATATGAAGCGGAGGTGGTGTGACATTCCCCGTCTGCTGGCAGCTCTCCATACTCGCCGCCGCCCATGTCATGCACTTGTAATACACGAATCTAGGATACAGGTGTTAGCCCAGCACGACACGGACATCCCCCAGTCGGCCACTGCAACGAATTATTCACCGCGCCGCGTCTTCTTATTTATGTTGCAGTATTTTGTTAGCTTGGCAAATGGGGAGAAAAAATAAAGCATATACATATATCTGTATGGGATGAAAATTTATGTTTTTTAATGGTTTTGACCGTTGAGTTATCTGAACGGGGATATAAGACTGTTCGTGTGTGTGTGTGTGTGTGTGTGTGTGTGTGTGTGTGTGTGTGTGTGTGTGTGTGTGTGTGTGTGTGTGTGTGTGTGTGTGTGTGTATTTGTGTTTGCCATCCAATCAGTATGCACACACACACACACACACACACACACACACACACACACACACACACACACACACACACACACACACACACACACACACACAAAAAAAAAAAAACAAAAAAAAAAACACCCGTAGTCGATAAATCTGAACCGCCAATCAATAATAGGATCGTAAACAAACACGTGACAGCAGTACTGGTAATGGCGACAGTTACAATGACGGTAACGACTACTACTCCTCACCATTACCTCGCTCATACAACACGTGAAAAGGTGAAAAAAACACACACCCGTCCACCACACAACAACACCCACCACTCCAACCCCCCCACCTCCCCAAAAAAGAAGAAAATAAACACTTTTCTGTCCCACCTATCTTTTCATATATGACATTTACATATTTATCTTTTACCTCACATTCCACCCCCGCCTACACCCACCTCTTATCACATGAATCACGAATATATATCGCTACTTTTTTATCTTCTCTTTTCTCTCTCTCTTATAGCGGTGACTCAGGAGGTGGAGAGGCGGAACTATGATATATGAGTGTGGAATGTTGTGTTCAGGTTATGTTACGCTTTGATCGATTTACTCCACCGCTGTCACCGTGTTTACCGTCGTCGCTGCGTCTTCTGTCATCATAACTCGTGCTTGCCTCCATATGGGTCCTACCGCTCCGTCCCGTTCCGTCCGTTCTGTTCCATTTCGTCCCGTTCTGTCCTGTTCCGTTCCGTCCCGTTCCGTTCTGTTCCGTTTCGTCCCGTCCTGTCCCGACCTGTTCAGTCCCGTCTCGTTTCGTTCCGTTCAGTCCCGTTCCGTGCCGCCCTGTTCCGTTCCGTCCTGTTCCGTCCCGTCCCGTCCCGTCCTGTTCCGTACCGTCCCGTCCTGTTCCGTTCCGTCCCGTCCCGTCCTGTTCCGTCCTGTTCCGTCATGTCAGGTCGAAGAAGGAAGGATGTGGAGGTATTTCGCTGATGTTTACGTACGTGACTTATCTTGTGTGTGTGTGTGTGTGTATGTGTGTGTGTGTGTGTGTGTGTGTGTGTGTGTGTGTGTGTGTGTGTGTGTGTGTGTGTGTGTGTGTGTTAATGGATAATCTAATCTCACGTTTAAGCTCTCTCTCTCTCTCTCTCTCTCTCTCTCTCTCTCTCTCTCTCTCTCTCTCTCTCTCTCTCTCTCTCTCTCTCTCTCTCTCTCTCTCTCTCTCTCTCTCTCTCTCTCTCTCTCTCTCTCTCTCTCTCTCTCCCTACTCCCTTTCTTATTCTGAGTGCCCGGTAAAGTCAGTTGATGATCAAAGAAGAGATTGCACAAAGTTTTCCTTGTCATTCTCAAGCGTCACACACACACACACACACACACACACACACACACACACACACACACACACACACACACACACACACACACACACACACACACACACACACACACACACACACACACACACACACACACACACACACATACACACACGCATATCAGCTCTCTCATATCTTATCGCATTATCTTTATCAATGCCTCTTCCTCTTTTATCCAATTATCATTTTTGCTTCACTGTATTATTCCTTCCTTCCTTCTCTTAATTTTCTTCCTTCCAGCCTTGACATGGCGTTACCCTCCTTATTCATTTTTGCCTTATAACTTTTTTTTTGTACACCTACAGTCACATACACCATAATATTGATTTACACTCGACTGCCTTAATCATACGCACGTAGCACCTACATACAGCGACCTACCTTCACTGTAAATGTGAGGTGAGAGTACCTACTCTCATCTCACATTCGTCTACACTCACTCATAATTATATTGCATTCCATCGCTTATGTTTTCTTACACTTCCTTAACTGTTTAACTGTACGCCAACACTTTATATTTACAATCACGCAACTAGGGAAAGAAAAACACTGCCTACAATCCCTATAATCCCCTTTATTACACACCTTTGGCTTCCTCCCTTCACTCACAAACTTCACCTAATCGATATAATGACAATCTCGGTTACAAGAAAAAATCCACACCATGTAAATTGACTTCCTCTCTTATTTTTCCCTTGCCAAGATGAAAGCTTTATATATTCATACCGTCTCTCTCACGTTTTTTTTTTCACTTCTTTCTCTCCCTCTCCTTCTTTCGGGAATGTAGAAGTTAAATTATACATATAAGAACGCAAAACTGCTAAGACGACTGATGGCAGCTGTTGTAGGGATAGTATTAGGCATCTTGATATTAGGGGAAGTGGATGGAGGAGCCGTTAGTGTGAGTTTTTTTTTTTGCTGGACTTCAAAGAGAGAAGGGAGGGAGGGACAGGATTGTGGAGTGAGAGGTAGGAAGGGAGAAGAGAGGAGACAATGAGGGGAAAAGAGGAGGAGGAGGAGGAGGAGGAGGAGGAGGAGGAGGAGGAGGAGGAGGAGGAGGAGGAGGAGGAGGTGGTGTATACGTAGAACAAATCCGCGGAACATGTGGGCTGCTGTAATTTTCAGGGAAGAGGGAGGAATGAGGAAGAGAAGGAGTGGGAGGTAATTTCTTTCCATCGTTATGTCTGGCTCACAGTCATCACGCCTCTCCTCAAGCTATCCCCCCCACACCTCTCCTCAAGCTCCCTCCACCCCCCCCCGCCTCTCCTCCTCCCCATACCTTCTGAAAACCACCCTCGGGAGCTGCGTATCTTCAAGAATTCCACCTGACTCATGATACCGCAATGAAAATTAGCCGCTTCTACGACCATGATTATAGTGTTTTTTTTCAAATTTTAATAACAAGATCAACAACAAGCTGTTCGTTCCATCCCCAAGACCCATGAGTCACGTTGACCTGACTCGGCACAGCTGAGAGAAGTGAGCCGTTCATTATGTCAGCTGGTCATCGTTAGCAGCAGAAGCAGCAGGAGAGACATAGCACAGAAGTCCCTTTGTCAGAAGTAATGTTCGTCACTATTGAATAATGCATGACGACCACTTCGCTCCCCTGTATAACGAGGAGTTGGGAAGATAATTGGAAACGTAATCTGGAACTATCACGGAGTGAGTCACCCGCGCGCGCACATCACGATCCACAGTTTCTCAGCCCGTGTTTTTGTGCACATGGGAGTGGGCAAAGTACATCTCTTATTCTTTCATTACTTACGCTTCATTTTCCTATATTTAACGTGGCCATCTAGAATGAAAATGATACATTTTTCTGTGCTATTACGTTTCTGACAAGCAATTTCTTATTCTTGGTGACTGTTGCCATTCATTTTTCACCTGTAATGAGCGGGAGTCGTGGGTGTTCGTCCCTATTAGGCCGAGGGCGCGAGGGAGACGGAAATAGAGGGCGAAGGCGAGTCAGTCACGCCAAAGGGGGGAGTACCCTTGTATACATAACAATTTCCTCACGATGGTGTACTATAAAGCACAACATTATACCTCGTGTGTTGACTTCCTTTGTGTGTGTCTTTGTACGAGGCTTAATTACTTTGTGGTCTTTGTTTAGTTGCTGGTTAGCCACAGGAAAGTTTTTTCTAAACAGTTTGAGTAATGTTATATATTTGGTTATGTTTTTTGGGTTTGCCTCCCGCGGTGAAAGTACTTAAATAACATGTTTATATTTTCTTCCGTTCAATGTGGTACGTAATGTCCACCGCTGGCCATATAAGGCAGAACAAGTTTGCATTCTGACCATTTCGCAGCTGCCTTTCATTGCACGCAACGCTGTCACCTTTGGTCACGCTAGGGACAACGCGCTGGGGCAAGACACCAAGCTAGGGAGGCTCGGGCGTGGTGACCTGTGTTCTGCTTCCTCTCGTCCTTGCATTCATGGAGCCAAGTCCTTTTTCTTAATTACTCACACACACACACACACACACACACACACACACACACACACACACACACACACACACACACACACACACACACACACACACACACACACACACACACACACACTTGCATTCACGTTATTAAATTATAAATATGGATTATTCGTGTCTAAGTGACGTAGTAACTTCCGTCCCTCTTTTACCCTCGCCCCTCCTCGCCTCCAGATACTCCCTGTCCCCTCGTGTAGTTCTAGAACGCTCATTGATGCGGGAAACAAGCAGTGGTTAGCTCGCCTGACAGAATTTCAAAGAGACTATATTTAACTCGTCCATTAGAACACCGTTGTTCTTGTTTTCTGTTATTTATAGCTTCCTAATTCAGGGAGAAACATAAAAACGAAAATAATGAATAACTGAGTTGATTGTAGGTTTGAAAGTTTTTGTATAATGAAGAAGAATTGTTAGAACGTATTTTGATAGCTGATTTCATGATGCCTTGTGTGTTTCGAGTGGGCAGCTTCCGCCCTTAGCTCCCCCACACTCCCCTTCCAAGCCGCGTCGCCGTCTGTCCGTCCCAGGCACTTATTCCCTCATTGTACTCATATCCGGTCACTCTTCTTTCCCCAAGCACCCTCCACAGACCACACTGGTTTGCCTCCTTGTCTCTCCTTCCCTTCTCTTTCTCCTCCCCCCCTTAATCTCCCTCTCGCCATATGCAACCCTTCCTCCTTCCTTCCTCTTTCCTTCCTCTCCCCGCTCTCTCCATCCCTTCCCTGCCCTCGCTGTAGCCTCTTCATGAATAATAATTCGGGATTATTCATAACAGCAGACAATAACCTGGCGTATGAAAACAGCGCCGCCCCAAAAAAGGAGAGACAGCGCGGTTGATAGTCTGGTCAGGAACACACATTATATACACATCACGAAAATAAAGAAAAAGAAAAAGGGCCGACCTGGAGAACCTCGGCACAAGAGGACGTTCATGTGGAAAAGATGACAGTGTGTGATATTTTTTTTTTTTTCCAGAGTTCCTTCTATTTCAGAAGGTAATTATTATCTCCACTAAGGATTCTGCCTCCTCGTCCCTTCAGTGTGTCGCCTCGTCCTCTGCCCTGTCGCGTACTCCTTCGTTTCTCATGTTATGCGTCCTACTCGTTCAGGTTTCCTCCTCATTCTGCACACATTTCCCGACGTGTCTTTGTGTCCGCCTGGTCGCCGCTGTCGCTGCGCCGCAACATGTGGAGTATTTGTCTCTCTCAAAACTTGCGGAGGGAAGTTTTCTCTTTACAGACAAGGTTTGCGGGAAAAGGAGAAAAAGATAAAAAAAAGAGAGAGAGGTGACAGAGCGACATTGAAAAATAAGTTTGTCAGTTTTGAAATTTGGATGTTAGTGTCACATTTCTATGGATTAAATGGAATAATATTTTTTCCATACTGATGTTCATGCAGCTAGTAGAAACGGAGAGACTGCTTACGTGAGATGATATTCTTAATTTTTATAATTACGTGGAGGCAGCGATTCATGCTGCAACGTAAAAATGTTGCATCCCGACGACGTGGCTCACCGAGGTCTCAAAAACCAGCGTTTTCAAGTGGAACTGGAAATTGAAGTTGGTGAAGGAGAAGAAGAAGAAGAAGAAGAAGAAGAAGAAGAAGAAGAAGAAGAAGAAGAAAAAGAAAAAGAAAAAGAAAAAGAAAAAGAAAAAGAAAAAGAAAAAGAAAAAGAAAAAGAAAAAGAAAAAGAAAAAGAAAAAGAACAAGAACAAGAACAAGAACAAGAACAAGAACAAGAACAAGAACAAGAACAAGAACAAGAACAAGAACAAGAAAAAGAAAAAGAAAAAGAAAAAGAAAAAGAAAAAGAAAAAGAACAAGAACAAGAACAAGAACAAGAACAAGAACAAGAACAAGAACAAGAAAAAGAAAAAGAAAAAGAAAAAGAACAAGAACAAGAGAAAGAAGAACAAGAACAAGAACAAGAGGAAGAGGAAGAGGAAGAGGAAGAGGAACAAGAACAAGAACAAGAACAAGAACAAGAGGAAGAGGAAGAGGAAGAGGAACAAGAACAAGAAGAAAATTCAATAGAAGGGAGGAAAGACCAAACATGGAGCAGGTAGAATCGTTGGTGGAGGGAAAGAAAGAGGAAGTGAGGAAAAAGGATAATGGTAAAAGAGAGAGCTATAGAGACAGGGAAGAGCGATGGTAGTAGGAGAGAAGGAGAAGTGGTGGCGATAGTAACGGTGACCACCATGTCCTGGTAATGTTGACCGTCCGATAAACACCGCGGGGATAGAGATAAGAGATAAGAGGGACGTTGTAGTGCGGGCGCTGATAGAAGGAAGGTGAGACTACTACCGCTCGACACACTCAAGAGAAAATACAGGGAGTAGAGAAAATGAGGTCCGGGTGGCCGCCGAGCTACAGCAGACTTTCCCAGAGACAGACGCTCCCTATAGACCCTCAACGCTCCCATGAATCAGAATATCGCTCCGTAAATTCAGAGAAAACAGCGAGTAGAAGAGAAGACCAAATGGTGATAGTTGGCTTCAGTGTGCCATTTCCCGACACCCGCACACATTCCCGCCATATATCTCGCACGCCCGCCATTTGGGGATTAACTAAGATTGGAGGTTTCGCTAGGATTTCTTCATCTAATATTTTAGTATTTTTTTGTGTGTCCTCATTCAGTGTTCCTATGTCTCGCCGCTCGATTCACGAGGGAGTTGGTCAACCGCATCCGGACCCCTGTATACCTTTCCTTGCCCTCCCTCCCACTCACTCAGCCGGTCCAGCGTACACCTACCTCTCCTTTCCTCCCTCCATCCCTCCCTCTTTGGTCCACGTAAGGGTCGGTCTGTCGGGCCGCCTCACCCGACATTAACGACCACGATTGAAATCCTCCCCCACACATGAATCTGAAAAAACGAATCCTTCTTTCTATACCCCGCCATTTACTCTGACAGTTTTCAGGCAGCTCAGCACCCTTCGGTAGCATTTAGAACTCGTACTCTACTTCGTCCTGAGTGTTAGATAGAGACTGTATCTGAGTGGGGCGTGTGTGGCAATCGATATTGTCAGGCATTCCCACTTCAGGTTAGGATAAATGACCTCACGACCGCCACTGACCATCTGACTCTCTGATGCGCTGCTCACTTTCGATGGTGGAGTCAGAGGCGACAGTGTGTGTACGGCGGAAGCGTAGGCATTAGGTCAGCGGGGGGAGGCTGCAGGGTAATGTGCGTTGGCCACCGGCGTCTCCCCTTCTAAATGTTGGACGTGCCAGATAAGAATAAATGGCCCATTTGTTTTTGTGGCCGATATTGGTCACGAGAGGCCTAGAAGAAGTGAGGGTGAGGGGAGGTATAGAGGAAGTGAGAGAAGGAGGGGAGAGAGGGAGAGAGAAAGATGGAGAGTAGGTTTGAGTGGGGAGGCCTACGAATTGACATGGGGGGTGAGGTGGTTAAGAGAAAGACTAGCATTGAGAGAGGGAGGGAAGGAGGGAGTAAGGGAGGGAGGGATGAGGGTAATGTTTGGGGAGAGGGCAGGAGAAGGGGAGGGTGATTGAGGGAGAGTGAGGGGAGATGAAGTGTTGTCATAAGGGGATAAAGGAAGGCCAGTTGTTCGATGAAACTAACGAGGCTTGAGGGCGGCCGTGAGGTGTTCAGCCGCGGCGCTCTGCCTCGCCCTGTCTAGCCCTGCCTTGCTCGACCGTCGCCGTCACCATATGTAAATCCGGCCGCAGGGAGACCAAAGAAAACTGTGAAAGTTAGTTATGACGAGAGAGAGAGAGAGAGAGAGAGAGAGAGAGAGAGAGAGAGAGAGAGAGAGAGAGAGAGAGAGAGAGAGAGAGAGAGAGAGAGATTCACAACGCTTCGGTTACAAAATTTTAAAATCAGAAAAATAATGAACAACACGGCAACCCACTCCCCCATCTCACTGCCCTAAAAAATAAAATAAAAAAGTCTGACGGAAATATATGAGTAAGTAGCAGGCATGACAGACACATAATGGAGGAAAGGAGTGAAGGATGGAGGAAACAAATTTATATTTGCTCCAGAAAGGGCAAAGGAGGAATATATGCTTCGTAGTCGAACAGGAGGCACAACAAAAGTATGAATAGACGAATAAAAGGAGATTGTAGGAGAAAATGAGAAAAGAAGAAGGTTAGACAGAGAAGAAGAAGAGGAGGAGGAGGAGGAGGAGGAGGAGGAGGAGGAGGAGGAGGAGGAGAAGGAGGAGGAGAAGGAGGAGGAGGAGGAGGAGGCCAAACACATTCTAGGGACGCCGTGAGAAGTGTTCCCTAGGGTCTCAGTCTCCTCCAGAAGCCTCCAGGGGGAGGGAAGAGGGAAGGAAAGGGAGTTACAGGCAGAGAAGGAAGGAAGGGAGGGCGGGAAGATGGAAGGAAAGGTAAGGAGGGATTATCAGAGGAGAATAAGGGAGGAATGGGATAAAAG
>JAXIVD010011906.1:5000-10397 GCA_036785275.1 Cancer borealis
ATATATATATATATATATATATATATTTATATATATATATATATATATATATATATATATATATATATATATATATATATATATATATATATGTATATATATATATATATATATATATATATATATATATATATATATATATATATATATATATATATATATATATATATATATATATATGTATATATATATATATATATATATATATATATATATATATATATATATATATATATGTACTAGACTATACAGTATATAAAATTCAATAGTCTAACAATGGTCTAGTTCCCTCATTAGTTCAATATTTTTTAACAAAAAAGCAGTAGTTGAACGAACAAATGCTAAAAATATCAATTTACATGTGTAATAGTAGTTGTTGTTGTAGTAGCAATAATCGTAGTAGTGGTAATAGAAATAGTATTAGTATTACTACTAGTAATTCAAGAAGGGATAGAAATCGAAGTTATTGTTGTTATTGTTGTCATTGTTGTTGTTCCTGCAGCATTATTTCTCTCATGTGACTTAGACTCTTTGCTCGCAACAGATACGCTTGGCGTCGTGGACAGTCGTGATAGTGCTGGTGAGTGAAGATCCAGCCATCCTGGCTGCCTTTGCCCGACAGGCGCGTGATGGTCAGCTGCTGGTGTGGGCAACAAGATTGATTGTAGTGACCCGCCGTGTGCTGCACAACCTCCATCCCCTCCAACACACTCTCGCTTTCTCAAACTCCCTCTTCGTGTTATCGGACGGTATAGCGGGATTGAAAAGGTGTGTGTGTGTGTGTGTGTGTGTGTGTGTGTGTGTGTGTGTGTGTGTGTGTGTGTGTGTGTGTGTGTGTGTGTGTGTGTGTGTGTGTGTGTGTGTGTGTGTGTGTGTGTGTGTGTGTGTGTGTGTGTGTTGTGTGTGTGTCTGCGCGCGTGCGCGCCTGTGTGTGCGCGCGCGCCTGCGTGTGCGCGCGCGCCTGTGCGTGCGTGCGTGCGTGCGTGCGTGTGTGGGTGTGTGTGTGAATATTGAAATTTTATTGCTTGCCTCTGTACTATACTGTTTTTACAACTAGCGTATGAAACACCCTCAATGACATCACATTTTCTTGATCACTGTTTATTCTAGGGCTTCTTCTTCGGTGGTGCTGCCATATCAAAGTCCTGGCATTGCCACAAAGCTTGTTGCCTCTTGGACGGTTGGGAGTAGCTTTACCTTACGTCGACCGCTCTTCTGGGATAAATTTAACAAGTGCGTATTGGTATTTCTTTCCGTACGTAAATATAATTCGCTATTCAAAGTATCTTATCCTTATATACTTTTTTTTGTCTGCCAACTCTAATCATATTAGAAGTAGGCCCGTTGTGACTCTAAACCTAGTTCAACGGTTCTTCTATTGCTTAAAAAAATATGGGTCTTGTTCTGGAATATCTATCAACTGGGGCGTCGCATTTTTCAGGATATCGTCTCGGCTCTGAAGTCTGGAAACTTTCATCGGAATTTTTAGCTTGAGGAACAACCAAAAATCATAATCAACCATGACTGAAGAGTAGGAAGCACGGCAAACATGATATATTCCGTGCTTGGTCAAGAAATCCTGGTTCAGGTGAAAAATACGGCGCTCACAGTTATGGAGAACTACAACCATTGTGACGTGTTTGATGCAATTTGGGGAGGCGGTGGTCTAGTGGCTAGCGGTCGGGCATACTAGCTCAGGGTCCCGCGTTCGAGTCTCGGCACGGGCTGGCCACTTTTCTTCGTTACTACCGCCGAGTGACCTAAGATCACCCACATGCTGCCAGAGCACCATCCTCGCCGGGACTGCAACGTTTTATGCGCGAGGAGCTTCCGCTGGCAGCATGAGCCTATCAATAAGAAGAAATAAGACATCACTTTAAAAATCTAACCCGCGCTACTAACGGGCGGAGGCCAACCATCTAAGGTCTCTCTGAAGCCTACCGGCGTCATGGGTAAAAAACAAAAAACAAAATTAAAAAGTGCGATTCTAGTCATGGTGAGATAGCTCGGGTGGGGAAGGAACTTCGGTTAGATTTTTACAACTCTAAGCATTCAGCATCTCTTGACAAGGTGCGCCACATATTGTATACGCAGGTGAGCAAAATAAGCAGCAGCATTAAGCTAGAGAGCCTCCCTCCAACTTCTGCAGGGGCGAAGTACCACTCTTATAAGACATACTTCACAATACAAGGGTGGCTGGGGAATGTTAATAAGCTAGATCCTACAGACTGAGAGTACAGACTTGGGAGTACCAAGAAAACATGCTGACGGCCCATCCGGAGGATATGATAAGTAGTAATTGCTCAGGTACTACAGGCCTATCATATCCTCCGGATGCAAGCAAGAATGTTAGAACAGATATAAGTGCCGCAAAGCTGGAATGTTCTGCACAACCATGTGCTTGTCATGCATTGGCTAAACATGTACTAATTCCTGCCCTCCAGATGGTGAAGATGACCAGTGTTATTGCAACTACAGGTATAGTTTTGAGCTTCACGTCTCTTGTTGCAGTGTACACTCCTACTGAGATGTGTAGGGCTGATGTGAAAGAGATATTCGGAGGGGTAGCTAAGGAGATTGATTACATCATCATTAGTACTCGTTCGAGGATCCTCTAGAACTGCAGGGTTTTTCCGGAGTGCTGAGTTCTTTACAACTGACCACAGGTTTGTTGATGCAATACTCAAACTTCATGTCAAGTCCCGAAAAATATCAAGATGTGATCACAATGTGTTCCATCTTGAGAAAGTGAAGGTCTCGACATGTGCTTATGAATATGCAGTGACTGTTTCAAATCTATTTGAAGTGCTTGACATCCTAGAGGACTTGCTAGAAATATGGGATATCTTCAAACGTGAGACTCTTGAGGCTGCCAGAGGATGTGATGGGGGACGTGTGAGGTCACGGGATGGGTTTGCTTCGCTTCATCGGAGACGCTGGACAGTAGAGAGAAGAGTCGCGCTGCTAGGATGGCTGGGAGCCAAGACTAGTACAGGGCTCCGTCTTGTAGGACTAGAACTCTTCTAAAGAGAGACATGAAGAGATATGTCAGGAGTCTCGCTAAGGATGTTGAGGGTCATTTAAATGCTAATGACCTCAAACTTGCTTATTGAGTCCTGAAGAAGCTTCGCTCCATGTCTACATCTTAAGTGAATGCTATCCGAACAGCAGCTGGTTGCCTCGTATCAGACGTGGATGGACAGATGGCTCGTTGGGCTGAGTACTTTCAGCAGTTGTTCAAGGTTAACCCTCTAAGTGGACAGCTTCAAACCATTGGGTTACAGGTGATGGATGCTGATCTGCCCATTAACGAAGATGCATCCTCTTTTGATGAAGTCAAAGAGGCTGTGGCAAAGTTGAGAGGTGGAAAAGTAATTTGCATTTGTAACATAAGTGCAGAGTTACTCAAAGCTGGAAGCGATGCCATGATCCGTGGATTGCATGCTGTCTTGATTGCTGTATGGCATTCAGGTACCTTTCCCCTTGACTGAAAAAAGGAGTTGGTTGTCCTTATCTGGAAAGGTAAAGGAGACCGTCAGGATTGCAAAAACTACCGCGGGATAACGTTGCTCAGCGTACCAGGCAAGATGCTCGCCCATCTGCTACTGATGCGAGTTCGCAGTCATTAGCTGAAATATCAGAGACATAAAAAGTCAGGGTTCATAAATGGTAGGTCTACAGCTGACCGTATCCTTGCGTTTCGCGTACCGATGAAACACCTCGACAGGGGATGGTTGCAGCCTAGGTTGATCTCAAGAAGTCGTTTGATTCAGTGCATCGCGAGGCACTCTGGGATCTTTTGCGCCTCCGTGGGATTCCTATAGTTATTATTGGGACTACTATCTGACCTATACTTTGGGATTGAGAGTGCTGTGAAATAGAGGGGGTGGGAGGCGTGTTCAGCTACTTTCCTGTGCATACGGGAGTGAGGCAGGGATGCGTCCTTGCTCCATCACTTTTCAATACATGTATGGACTGGGCAGAGTTGTGGACCAAAGTCACTGTGGAGCATTTGTCGGCAACACTAAGATCCCTTATCTTTTTTTTTTTTACCGATGATGCAGTAATCTTTGCTGAGTCACTGGAGGTTCTGGTGACGGCTCTCAAAGCACTGCACGAGGAGACGAAGCCTTTAAGACTTCAGGTCTCCTGGCCCAAGATAAAGATTCAGATGTTTGGAAGCTTATTCATGTGTGTGACGAGAAGATTGATATATTGGACACGTCACGTCAAGAAGTCTTACGGTGGATTGGCCTGGCCCAGTGTTTCTCAACCGGAAGGGCGCGCCCCCCTTGGGAGATGCGGACACTCTCCCGGAGTGCCGGGAGGACAGGACGGTGGGGGAAAAAAAGCTGCAATTAGGTCTAGTAGTAGGAGTAATAGTCCTACTACTACTACTACTACTACTACTACTACTACTACTACTACTACTACTACTACTACTACTACTACTACTACTATTAGTATTACTATTACTGTTGCTATTACTATTACTACTACTACTACTACTACTACTACTACTACTACTACTACTACTACTACTACTACTACTACTACTACTACTATTACTACTACTACTACTACTACTACTACTTCTACTACTACAACTTCTACTACTGCTACTACTACTGTGGGCCAATACAATAATAGCCTCGCCAAGGCTATCTATTTATCTATATCCATCTATCTATCTATCTATGGTTGCATAGTTGTAGTTTTTTTGGTGAGGGGTGGAGTGAATGGGTGGTGTAAGGTGGAAGGGGGCCTCGACTGCGCCCAACCAGCCTTTGGGGGGCTCAGCTTGTAAAAGGTTGAGAACCCCCGGGGCCCTGGCCCATTGTGTTATGGACTCACTCAGCACAAGTATCTAGCGTTGTAGGTACTTGCGGAAACGGACTAAAATTCGAATCTTCAAATCGCTGGTGGTCCCTGTCTTACAGTATGGTTGTGAGCCATGGACACTGAACACTGATCTCAGGAGGCAAATTAGTGGTCTTTGGTCATGCATGCCTTTGCAGTATATATATATATATATATATATATATATATATATATATATATATATATATATATATATATATATATACATATATAATATATATATATATATATATATATATATATATATATATATATATATATATATATATATACACACATATATAATATATATATATATATATATATATATATATATATATATATATATATATATATATATATATATATATATATATATACATATATAATATATATATATATATATATATATATATATATATATATATATATATATATATATATATATAAATATGTATATATAAATATATATATATATATATATATATATATATAAATATGTATATACAAATATATATATATATATATATATATATA
>JAXIVD010011909.1:0-10389 GCA_036785275.1 Cancer borealis
CTGTCTGTGTGGACACCTTACTGGCCACGCGCGCCAGCGAGGACATTCAGCAGAGGTCAGTGGCTTTGCTCAGCTAGATTGCCCACAGCATAGACGGTGAGGCTGGGATCACAGTTCCAAGGGAGGACAGTGGAAACACACCTGGCGAGGGGTACTGATCCCCCTCCCCCCTCCTCCCAACCAAACTCCTCTCATCTCCCAACCCGTCCTCCCCTCCCGCCTCCGCCTCCCCAACCCGTCTCTGTCTACCTCACCTTCCAACACCACGACCTCACCCTCACCTCAGCCTGCCCTGAATCAGCTGAGGAGCGGCCCTCTGTCACCTGCTTGTGGTGGGGGAGAGCTTGGCAGGGAGGGAAAATTACCACCATCAGGCTGCTCAGAACAGTCGTCTACGACAACATACCGAGGTGGTGGTGAAACGCATCAGAAAAGTGGACGCTGCCTCCGGGGTTGAGGCAGCAGGTGGGCCCAGCAAGTGTCACGTCAGGAGGGTGTGAATCCAGCCCGGCCCCACACCCCATCCCATGGCAACACCTTCCAGGCAACACCCTCCCAGGCAACAACAAGCAGAAAAGTTGTTCGCAGTGTAAGAGTTGGCGCCATACTCGCGATCAGTGCCCGAGGAATGTGTGTGACTATTGCCACGTCCGCTTTCATTCCTCGCAAAATTGCAAAGCAAAAATTGCTGACCAAAGGCAGCAGGAATTAGTGGAGGCAGTGAGGGAAAGTAACCAGGAGACTAATAGCATTGAAAACGGTCACCTGCACCTTCAACAGCCGAACACACCATCCAGTGAGCTCAGGTGGACAAGCACTGACAGCCCCCCAAGGGACCCCAGCACCCAACACCCCTGGTCTTTCATCCCTCCACCACCACACCCTCTATTATGGAGGTGCCACCACCCCACCACAGTTTCACGCACCTCCACCAAGGAGAAGAGGCCGCTAGTGAGGTGAGGATTGTGTCAGCCAATATAAGAGGTTTCCATACCAACGTTGGTGAAACGCACAGTGTGATAATTAAAAATCGTGCCGACGTTGTGTTTGTATAAAGGCCTCCACCCACACTACCAGGCATTATTAAAGATAAACGACAATTTTTGTACCACTATGTTAATGTGTGGAATAGTTTACTTGCTACACATTTAGACAATAGTGAGCAATGAATGTGCAGCAGTTTAAGAATGTGTCAACAGTCTGTTGACATGACCAGGTAGGGGTATGTAATTTGTTTATATTTTTAGTATATGTATGTACTAGAGTTAGGCTTTTAGATAGGTAATACTAAAATTGTTACCCTTTAGCCTGTAAAGTGCTACATTTGTATGTAAAAATACTATGTAACATGCTCTTAAATTGTACTTTGTAGTTATGTATAAAATAAAAGAGAGAGATGAGAGAGAGAGAGATAGAGTAGAGAGAGAGAGAGAGAGAGAGAGAGAGAAGAGAGATGAGAGAGAGAGGAGAGAGAGATGAGAGAGAGAGAGAGAGAGACGAGAGAGGAGAGAGAGAGTGAGAGAGAGTGAGTGAGTGAGTGAGAGTGAAGTGAGTGAGTGTGAGGAGAGAGAGATGAGAGAGGAGAGAGAGAGAGAGAGACGAGAGAAGAGAGAGAGAGAGAGAGAGATGAGAGAGAGAGAGAGAGAGAAGAGAGAGAGAGAGAAGAGAGAGAGAGAGAGAGAGAAGAGAGAGAGAGAGAGAGAGAGAGAGAGGCCCACACGCTGTCACTGTCTCAATGCATATAACTTTAATAAAACTCCGTTAAAGACAGTGTTATGGTAGAATTTGGGTAATCTTTGGCCACTCGGTGGTAATACCACAGGAAAAGTGGCCAGAGGATATCGGGACTCGAACTTCTTCAAAATACCGCCCCTATAGTCTTTCATTTCTTGCCCTTCCAAGGCCTTTGAATCAGTTTTTATTAAAAAGATACTGATGCATCTATCAGCTCACAAACCTTCTCTCTGATTGCCAGTATAGTTTCCGGAAAGGCCAGTCTACTGATGATCATCTTGCTTCTTTCTAGCTGAATTTTTGTCACCCTCGTTTAGGGTACTTCGGATAAATCTTTGTTGTCGCCCCTTGACATATCATAAAAACCTTCGATAGAGTCTGGCATAAATCTTTAATTCTTAAACTACCCTTTTACGGATTCTAATCCTTCTTTCTGTACCTTAATCTCCAATTTAACTTTCTTAACCAGTATTAATGCAGCTGTAGTGGACTGGTCACTGTTCTTTCCCCCTAAAACTATCAACACATAGTGTTCCTTAGTGTTCTGACCTATTCTCACTCTCTTTCTATTATTCATCAATGATTTCCTAAATCTGAGTCAATGCCTTAGCCACTCCTATGCTGATGACACCACCTTGCATTTTTCAACGTCGTACAACAAACGCACAACCGAGCAAGAATTAAATGATTCAAGGCTTCGCTGCACAAGGCTTTCTACTTCTTCTTATCCCTATTCTGTCCATCTTTCTAATGCAAGAGTTAACCAGTATCTTCACACCTTCATCCCTTATACTGATAAATTCTGGGGCTCTCTTCTTTTTTCTGTTATATCATTCTCGTATTTTTTTTGCCCATTAGCCAATATTCTTTCATTGTAAAAAAAAAAATCATAATGGTTAAGTGGCCTAGCGGCTAGCAGAGGGGGATTTTCTTTATATACGTTTTATTGTAGTACTATTGCTAGTACCCTATTAATGTTAAAAAAAAAAAGTAGTAGTAGTAGTAGAAATAGTGAAAATAGTTATAATAGTAGTAGTAGAAATAAAATTAAGAAAAGTAGTAATAGCAGTAGTAGTAAAAGTAGTAGTAGAAGTATTAGTTGAAGTAGTAGTAAAAGTAGAAGTAGTAGTAGAAGTATTAGTACCATAGTAATAGTAGTAGTATTGGTAGTAGTAGTAGTAGTTCTGGTACTAGTAGTAGTTGTAGTAACCATAGTAGTTGTTAGCTCCCAAAGCGAGTCAGGCAGGGGCCAACACCGGCAGGTAATCTTGATGAGGACAAACAGCTAAGGGCGGAGGAGGAGCAACGAACACAGGGCGGACAGGCAAATAAAATCCCTTTATTATTCCGAGGCAACCCTGAGTACAGCTCTAGCTGATGACGTGGCGAAGGCCTGACGTGGCAAATACATATCCAAATCAAATTTAGATAGATTGCATCAGAAAATCATGTTAAAAAGACTAGTAAAGTTAAATATATTAAATGAACAAATGAAGCATATCAATGCTGCAATCATTAATATACACTTGTCGTAAATAACAAGAAAAATTAGTCCCATCACCAATCCATTTTTTTTTCAGGGGAAGCTCACACAAACATAGCAAATGAGATTCAACTTCCTCCCCACCATAGGAGTACATAAAGTTACTCCTATCACAATGAATCCAATAACATTATAAGTTCATCCTTTCGGGAGGCTTAACCTTACGTCCCCTTCTAGTATATGAACCTGGGCCTATCTCCACATGGTCATCAGATACATTCTTAACACTACAATGGTCATCAGGTACATTCTTAATACTATAATGGTCATTATTTATTTCCAAGTCATGTAATCTTTGTATAGGCTTCTGGAAAACACCTTTAGCAGTTTTTACCTTTACACTTCTAATTAAACCATATTTACCAGGAGAGACTTCTAACGCAATACCACAAGGCCAAGACATTCTAGGAATATTGTCTTCCTTAGTCAATACCAGAGAGCCTTCCTTTAAATTACATTTTGGCAGAAAACCCTTAACAGTAGGAAGCAAATTCCTAATGTAATCACCGTTCCATAACTCCCAGAATTTGTCAAGTTGCTGCTGTCTTATCTGTTTCCTGAAATTTAATTAAGTCCATAGTGGTAGATTGCATACTGCCTTTATCTATATCCTCCATCTTAAACCCTGCTGTACGGCCAATAAGGAAATGTGAAAGAGTCAGGGGGAGCGTGCTGTCAAGTTCCTCACCAATATAGGTCAAGGGTCGTGAGTTGATGCAAGCCTCTATTTCGTGCAAGGCTGTTTCCAATTCTTTCTTTAATAGCCATTTAACTCTTAACATCTTTCTAAGTGAAACCTTGACTGATCTTATTAAGCGCACCCACCAGCCTCCCCACCATTTTGCACGTGGGAATTTAAATCTCCAGTTTAGAGCAAGAGAATCAAACATCTGCTTTAATTTATGTGAAACCCCAACAAAGGTTATCAGAATAGAATACTGAAGGGAGGCCCCTTCTTGCTGCAAATCTGCGCAAAACCAAGGTGCAATCACTCATTGACAGAGAATCTGTTGGTTCTAAATGAATAGCTCTGATAATAGCACAAGTAAAAAGCAGTATGTAAAACTTACTTGAAGGCTTATTCACACAAAACAAAGGCCCAGCATAATCTAATCCAGAAACTGTAAAGAGAGGTGAAGGTGTAACTCTTGATGCAGGAAGAGGAGCAACAGATTGCGTGCAGGCTTTAGAGTGATGCCTACGGCACGGTACACATTTATTACATATTGACTTTGCCATTCTTCGCAATGCTACAATCCAGTAAGTGCTTCTCAAAATGGAGAAAATAAATTAAGAGAATGTAATTCCTGACCAGCAAAACTATCGCACTAGAGTTAATCGCAGAGGTCACCAACACTGGATTGAATTGGTGAGCATTGGCCTTGGAAAACTGCGTACATGATCACAAACATAATTAAAGAGCTGTAGATAGCCCATGTGTCACCTTGATGGGGACATAATAGGCAACCAACCAACCAACCAACAGGCAGTAAGGTAAATAGAGGTGCGTATTATTTTTTTAACATATTTTTTTATTTTTCCCGAAATAAGAATTTCCATTGCAGATTGATGTGTCTGGTCAGAGTTGTTCTCTGCTACTGGTTCCATGTAACCCAGTACAACCAGCCGCATGGTCGTACTGTCAGCGACTAAATCGGTCCCACCACTGGAATACCAGTGAGGAGGGTGAGATTGACATCCAGATAGATTAAAATAAGACTATACAAAGGCCAGATGAACTCACCGTGATGAGTAAATGGCCATCCAATTCCAGCTATGGGTAAAATAGCGGGTTAGCAGGGAATTACTCCCTCAGAATCTCTATGTTTTTGCCCTTTGCTAGAAGTCAATTAAGCACCAGATGTACCTAGTTGGGATTGGACTTGCAACCCTTCCTCGCAAACGCAATCCTCCACTACGAAAAGTATCCCATTCGAGTTAACCTTATTTTGCTTCATCGTAAGCTTCACCAACACCGGAGTGCATTGCTGAGCCTCGACCCAGAAAAACTACTTTCATGATCATGGTGTTTCATGTGCTAGATAAGTATTTAAAAATAGCTAAAAGATTAAGAAATGTGTGTACAATGTACCTGCCGCCAAACTAACTCTGAAATTACCAACGAACACCATTGACAGGCTCTAGATAACCCAGGTGTCACCTACATGGGGACAAAATACACAATCAACCAACTAATTAACCAACAGGCAGCAAGAAAAGTAATAATACGTTTAATTATTTTAGATATAATGTTTTGTTTATCCCGAAAAAGTTTTTTTCCTTCATTTGCATGTTTATGTCTCTGATCTGAATTGTTCTCTGTTTATGGTACCATGTAACCATGTACAACTAGTCGCATGGTCGGGCTGTCGGCGACTAAAGCAGCTCTTCCACTAGAATACAAGAGAGGAGGGTGTGTTGGACATCAATGTTTTACTAATTTCAAAGAAGAAATAGTGACGTTGCATCTGCTAAAGAAATTTTCATTGTATGTTTCAAGGTAAGTGTATACAGTAGATGGACTCCAATCAAGATTAAGTTCTTCTCTGTGACAGAAGGTGAACATTTTGAAAAAATAAGAAATTATTGTTTGAATATAGACTCCAATACAAAATAAGTCCTTCTCTGCGACAGAAGGTGAAAACATTTATACACAATAAGAAATGTATGTTTTGTATATAACTTCCAATACAGAGTAAGTCCTTCTCATTGAGAGAAGGTGAACACATTCATACATAACAAGAATTGAATTTTTTATTATATAAACTATACAGAGTAAGTCTTGCTATATAACATGAAAATAAATTGCGAGAATGTAATTCCTGACTAGCAAAAATATCGCACTAGAGTTAATCGCAGAGGTCAGCAACACTGGATTGAAATGGTGAGCATTGGCCTTGGAAAACTGCGTTCATGATCACGAACATAATTAAAGAGCTGTAGATAGCCCATGTGTCACCTTGATGGGGACATGATAGGCAACCAACCAACAAACCAACAGGCAGTAAGGTAAATAGAGGTGCGTATTATTTTTTTAACCTTTTTTTTTATTTTTCCCGAAATAAAAATTTCCATTGCCAAACTAACTCTGTAATTACCAACGAACACCATTGACAGGCTCTAGATAACCCAAGTGTCACCTACATGGGGACAAAATACACAACCAACCAACGAAGCAACCAACAGGCAGCAAGATAAGTAAAAATACGTTTTATTATTTTAGATATAATGTTTTGTTTATCCCGAAATTTTATTTTTTGTTCATTTGCATGTTTATGTATCTGATAAGAATTATATATATATATATATATATATATATATATATATATATATATATATATATATATATATATATATATATATATGTATATATATATATATATATATATATATATATATATATATATATATATATATATATATATATATATGTATATATTTGTATATATATGTATATATATATATATATATATATATATATATATATATATATATATATATATATATATATATATATATATATATATATATATATATATATATATATATATATATATATATATATATATATATACACACATTTATATATATATATATATATATATATATATATATATATATATATATATATATATATATATATATATATATATATGTAATTTTTTTTTTTTTTTTACATTAAAGGGGTATTGGCTAAGGGAAAAAAATTAAGTTAAAAAAAAATCCCGCTTGCCGCCAGACCTTGTAAAGAGGATAGTAGGAGAAATAAAGACATAGGGGGGTAATTCAAATTAGTATGAGAGGCGTCTTGACACTCCTCTTTTGAAAGAGTTTAAGTCATAGGCAGGTGAAAAAACAGACAAAGGAAGAGAGTTCCAGAGTTTACCAGTGTAAGGGATGAAAGAGTGAAGATACTGGTTAACTCTTGCATTAAGTAGATGGACAGAATAAGGATGGGAAGAAGTAGAAAGTCTTTTGCAGCGTGGTCCCGGGGGGCGGGGGAGACATGCAGTTAGCAAGTTCAGAAGAGCAGTCAGCATGAAAATACTGGTAGAAGATAGATCAAGATGCAACATTGCGGCGGTGACTTAAAGAGTCAAGACAGTCAGTTAGAGGAGGAGAGTTGATTTGACGAAAAGCTTTAGACTCCATCCTTTTTAAAAGAACTGTATGAGTTGAGCCCCCCCATATATATATATATATATATATATATATATATATATATATATATATATATATATATATATATATATATATATATATATATATATATATATATATATATATGGTGAAAAATTTCATGAATAAATACATAAAACATTAAAAAAACATCAATAATATAATTTCTTGGACACGAACAAATAAGAGAGGTTAGTTTAGGAAGGAGAGGTTGGTAAAGAAGAGAAGAGAAGAGAAGGAGGAGGAGATATAGTAAGAGGAGAGAGGTGAGGTGAGGTTAGGTTAAGTTAGGTTAGGTTAGGAAGAGGAGAAGGATATGGAAATAGGAGGTGTAGGAAGAGAAGGAGAGGAGGAGGAGGAAGATATAAAAAAGATAAACAATTAATTAATACCAAAATATTATAAAAAATCATCATCATTATATCATTATCATTACAATTATCACACAAGCTCAAATAAGATCAAATAAAGAGAATGAGAGAAGGAGGAGGAAGAGGTATACGAGGAGGAAAAATATATATAATTGATAATAACATACCATAAATGTCATTATTATAATATCACACCAAAAAAAAAGTTTAGATAAGGTCATATTAAATAGCATAAAATCATGTAAGGTCAGATAAAGTGAAATAAAGTGAAATATGGTTAAATAAAGTGAAATATGGTTAAATAAAGTGAAATACGATTAAATAAAGTGAAATATGGTTAAATAAAGTAAAATATGGTTAAATAAAGTGAAATACGGTTAAATAAAGTGAAATATGGTTAAATAAAGTGAAATATGGTTAAATAAAGTGAAATGTGGTTAAATAGAGTGAAATGTGGTTTAATAAATTGAAATATGGTTAAATAAAGTGAAATGTGGTTAAATAAAGTGAAATGTGGTTAAATAAAGTGAAATATGGTTAAATAAAGTGAAATGTGGTTAAATAAAGTGAAATGTGGTAAAATAAATTGAAATGTGGTTAAATAAAGTGAAATGTGATTAAATAAAGTGAAATAGGGTTAAATAAAGTGAAATTTGGTTAAATAAAGTGAAATTTGGTTAAATAAAGTGAAATGTGGTTAAATAAAGTGAAATGTAGTTAAATAAAGTGAAATGTGGTTAAATAGGGTAAAATGTGGTTAAATAAAGTGAAATGTGGTTAAATAAAGTGAAATATGGTTAAATAAAGTGAAATGTGGTTAAATAAAGTGAAATATGGTTAAATAAAATGAAATGTGGTTAAAAAAAGTGAAATGTGGTTAAATAAAGTGAAATGTGGTTAAATAAAGTGAAATGTGGTTAAATAAAGTGAAATGTGGTAAAATAAAGTGAAATGTGGTTAAATAAAGTGAAATGTGGTTAAATAAAGTGCAATGTGGTTAAATAAAGGGAAATGTGGTTAAATAAGGTGAAATGTGGTTAAATAAAGTGAAATGTGGTTAAATAAAGTGAAATGTGGTTAAATAAAGTGAAATGTGGTTAAATAAAGTGAAATATGGTTAAATAAAGTGAAATGTGGTTAAATAAAGTGAAATGTGGTTAAATAAAGTGAAATGTGGTTAAATAAAGTGAAATGTGGTTAAATAAAGTGAAATGTGGTTAAATAAAATGAAATGTGGTTAAATAAGGTGAAATGTGGTTAAATAAAGTGAAATGTGGTTAAATAAAGTGAAATGTGGTTAAATAAGGTGAAATGTGGTTAAATAAAGTGAAATGTGTTTAAATAAAATGAAATGTGGTTAAATAAGGTGAAATGTGGTTAAATAAAATGAAATGTGGTTAAATAAGGTGAAATATGGTTAAATAAAGTGAAATGTGGTTAAATAAAATGAAATGTGGTTAAATAAAGTGAAATATGGTTAAATAAAGTGAAATGTGGTTAAATAAGGTGAAATGTGGTTAAATAAAGTGAAATGTGTTAAATAAAGTGAAATGTGGTTAAATAAAGTGAAATGTGTTAAATAAAGTGAAATGTCTTAAATAAAGTGAAATGTGGTTAAATAAAGTTAAATGTGGTTAAATAAGGTGAAATGTGGTTAAATAAAGTGAAATATGGTTAAATAAAGTGAAATATGGTAAAATAAAGTGAAATATGGTTAAATAAAGTGAAATGTGTTAAATAAAGTGAAATGTGGTTAAGTAAAGTGAAATGTGTTAAATAAAGTGAAATGTGGTTAAATAAAGTGAAATGTGGTTAAATAAAGTGAAATGTGGTTAAATAAAGTGAAATATGCTTAAATAAAGTGAAATGTGGTTAAATAAAGTGAAATGTGTTAAATAAAGTGAAATGTGGTTAAATAAAGTGAAATGTGTTAAATAAAGTGAAATGTGGTTAAATAAAGCTTAAATATTATAAAATCAAATCACATCAAGTTAAATAATGTCATGCAAAATTAAATAGAATAATATAAAACCACATGAAATAATCAAATAAATATGGTCATCTAGCATTAAATAAAATAGAATCAAATAGAATAAGGTTAAATGAGGTCAATTAAAATCAGGAATAAGGTTACATAGGATTAAATAAAATGAAATAAGGTTAGATAGTTCTCAAATACAATCAGAT
Organism: Cancer borealis; assembly: GCA_036785275.1. Classification (NCBI taxonomy): domain Eukaryota; kingdom Metazoa; phylum Arthropoda; class Malacostraca; order Decapoda; family Cancridae; genus Cancer; species Cancer borealis. The sequence goes on from JAXIVD010011909.1 coordinate 10,015, forward strand.
AAAATCACATAAGGTCAGATAAGATTTAAATAAGATCAGATAAGATATAAATTAGATCAGATAAGATATAAATAAGGTCAGATAAGATATAAATAAGGTCAGATAAGATATAATTTTGGTCAGATAAGACACAAATTAGGTCAGATAAGATACAAATAAGGTCAGATAAGATATAATTTTGGTCAGATAAGATATAAATAAGGTCAGATAAGATATACATAAAAGAAAATAGAATAAAATAGAAAATAGTTCAATAAAATCAAATCCTACTAAATAAAAACCAAATACAATTTCCATTTACTCACCAATTTCCTTAGCGATGAGTAAGATGAGTCTGTCGTAAGGTAATTTAGAAGGTCAATATACACATACACA
>JAXIVD010011910.1:0-2500 GCA_036785275.1 Cancer borealis
CCCCTGAGTACATAGAAAATTAAAATTGTCTACATTCTAGCCAGACAAAGGGCACATGAAAGAAAGGAGACTCGTCAGAAGAGACACGGCTCGGCTACACTTTTAGAAGTATGAACAGCTGAGATAAGTTTAATGACATCAACGAATGAGGACGTAACGCCACTCCTTCATCCTCTTCTCCTTTTCCCCTTCATCCTCCTAAACCTTATTCCTTTCCTTCCCTCCCTCGCTCGCTCTCTTCCTCTTCCTCCTGTCCACAACCATCAGTGCGTCCAAAAAATAATAAATCGGAAGGGACTGGCGTGCATATGTGAATGAAGCAGAGTGGGAAAACAAGAAGACGAGTCTGTAAATATGAAACGCGAGGGAAGATGTAGATGAGAGCGACGAACTATTTAGGTTGTGAAAAGAAGAAGAAAACAGTGAGGACGCCAGTGTGGCTGGCGCCGAACCGTTTATGAGTGTGGGACCAAACACGTGTTAGTGAAGGGCGACGGGCCACCAAAAGGGCTTGGGCTAGGTTGCCTGAGGGTTTTCAGGGTCTCTAGCTGAAGGTGCGGTGCTGTTGTTGTGGGAGGAAGCGGTTAGAAGCAGCCTTTGTGTTTAGGTTTCTTTATGTGCGCTGTGGTGGCTAGTTTAGTAGGTGTTCATTTCCCGAAATTATATCTTGTTTTTTATTGATTAGGTAAACACGTGTACTAAATAGTGACCTTTGTGACCTTTGAACTGTGTCGATAATTGGTGGGGTTTAAATTGGAAAAAAACATCATGGTGGTCAATAAGAAAATAAATACTAAACGTTCGTAAATAAAGGATTTTTCATTGACATGTAACAACCGTGCACAGGTAATCACCCTTATTACGTATTTTCTTTGTATCGTTTCGGCAATGAAGGGATTGATTCCGTTAGTTCTTTGTAACTTGATATATATTATAGCATTCATTATTCACATTAGCTTTATAAAGGTATCACTAAAGTTACAGTGACAAAAGGAATACATAAATCGAGGTAATTATTGTTGACCACAAAAATCTATACAGAATTAAGTAATCTACCTTTAATTGACAGTGATGGTCAGTGACGCCATGAGATGTCACTATGTATGTGGAAGCAGTATTTATTTTCCGTACCTCGAAATAACTTATACAAAATTGTGGAATTTGCCGCCGGATACCACTCTGAATGTGTGTGTGTGTGTGTGTGTGTGTGTGTGTGTGTGTGTGTGTGTGTGTGTGTGTGTGTGTGTGTGTGTGTGTGTGTGTGTGTATTATATATACATACATACATATATATATATATATATATATATATATATATATATATATATATATAAAGAATCTGTGCGTGTGTGCGTGTGCGTGTGTGTTCTCCAGACCTTTACTTCTAGAGCATAAAATGGTACATGAGAGACAAAGCGGTGGGACAAAGAGACAGGAGGGGTCGGGGCGAAATAGAGAGAAGAGGAAGGGTGGAGGGAAGGCAGAGGGGGAGAGTCACCCGAAGCAGCGCCGGTACTGTTTTATGCGCTGCCTCTTTACTTTGCCTTAATTACATGTCACCTGGACGTTCACCTGGATGTCTTGATGCCACTTGGTGATAAGGAAGCCTCGAGAAAAGGAAGGAGAGCGGGGGATGAAGACAAGGAGAGGTAGTGGTGGCGATGGTCGTGGTGGTGGTGGTGGTGGTAAAAGAAGAGGAAGAAGCAGATGAGAGAGAAAAAAAGTGAGATGCAGTAGGGTGGGTATATTGACCCATTGCGTGTCTCCAAGTAGCAGCATCAGCAGCAGTAGTAGTAGCATCGGTAGCCGTAATATAAGGCAATATAACTATTTTTACTAAACGTTATTGAATATTCGATCCAAACATTTGCAGTAATATTGGAATTTAAAAGTGACGCACGTCTCACAATTTAAAAACAGGTTTCATTTATTTTGCGTTTGTCAGTTTCCGGTGATTTGTTTAGAATCAAGAAGCACAAAGTGAGTAGATCAACGCGTATCCCAGCTTGTATGTACCTCTGATCGGAGATGACACACACACACACACACACACACACACACGCACACGCACACGCACACCCACGCACACGCACACGCACACACACACGCACACACACACACACACACACACACACGGGATGCATATATATTACTAACATACATACATGAAAGTGGCTTCTGACCGTATAAATTCTAAAATGCGGAGAATGTTAATTGTGATATAATTAAGGCTAGAATATGCAGCTGTGCTGTGGTCACCATGCTTGAAAATTAATAAACTGATGAATAATTATGAATAAAGATATAAATAAAAATCTGGTGAAGATACAAAAGAATGGCTACAAAAAGAATGCCAAGCTTGAGTTATCATAATGAAGAGAAACTGAAAACTGTAATGATGCTCACAGTGAACGGAAGGAGAGAAAGGGGAGATTTGATTATGGTGTTTAAAGGGATAAGGGGACTGGAACAATTGGACAAGAAAGACCATCTGGAAAGG
>JAXIVD010011910.1:7500-10389 GCA_036785275.1 Cancer borealis
GTATGTCGCTAAGTGATATGAAATTACCTCATTTACACAATTTCTATCTAAATATTGATTATCACCTCGTCCAGGTGGAGCACCGTCAGGTAACATGAATCTCAAACAAGGTACTGCTATTAATAAGCACTATTTTCCCTCACTGGCCTGCTCACTCACCGCCAAAAATATGACTCCATCTTTGTGTTAATGGAGTACCTTCTAAAAGGTGCCTAGTAAGGGCTGCATTATAAGGGGTACCTTATAAGGTGTACCTTATAAGGGGTACCTTATAAGGTGTACCTTGTAAGGGGTACTTTGTAAGGTGTACCTTGTACGGGGTACTTTGTAAGGGGTACCTTGTAAGGGGTACCTTATAACGGGTACCTTGTAAGAGATGCCTTCGTAACGCTGCCCTGTGAGTATTTATCCGGGGTGTGTGTGTGTGTGTGTGTGTGTGTGTGTGTGTGTGTGTGTGTGTGTGTGTGTGTGTGTGTGTGTGTGTGTGTGTGTGTGTGTGCGCGCGTGTGTGTGTGTGCATGACGCCACACTCTACTTTAGTAATCAATAACTCTGATTCTAATATTTTTTAAACAATACAAACACCTTCGTGGTTCGCATTTCTACAGTTTGACAGCTTGTGAATGAACGATTATGCTGTTAATTTCTTCATGAATGTGATAATGTTTAATGATTTATGAAAACAAGAGATGAAGGTGAGGAAAACACCACCTCGGTAAAACTAAAGGTGAGAGGTGAACAAACACTAAGGAGTCGGGAAGAGTAAGCTAGGCCCAAGATTTACTTCCCTGGAGTCATTTGCTGAGTTCCCTTGCCTAAAGGTCGAGGCCTCAGCCAGCAGAAGGCAGAGTCCTCGCAGCAAGACACGAACACCTCCAGTCTTACCTAGAAAGAGAACAATTATTTCAGTTGGAGAAATATGAACAAAGAATCATGGAAAATAACAGTACTATATTATAATCTGTGAATCAACAACATATGAATGATAAAAGGCAGATCATTCTAAGTAACCTAAATGCTAGGAATAACATACATAACTAACTACAATTCTCCTCGTCGATCTGTTCCTCTTTTCTTTATATAATACACACATAAGTGCACATACGAGGAAATGTGTGGATCTAAACTGCATATCAGAGTTGGAAAAGTCTGCATTTACATAATTTCGAACCCAAATCACGAGTGCAATTTGTGTGAGGAGGTGAGGCGCGCTTGACAAAATGCGAGTACCCCGGCGGCCGCGCGAGGCAGATCACCTCACTGGCGTATTGTCGACCTTCGTCCTCGGGCACCGGGATCGTCGGTCAGGCTTTTACGCTGATGAACTGCCGCAACTGAGGTTATAACGCAAACGCAGGAGAACACACATACACATACACACATACATACACATAAAAGGACACACACACACACACACGCACACTTTTTTTTTCTCTCTCTCCCTCCCTCTCTTTGTACAGCTAAAGGTTCAAAGAGACAATCTAGATCGTTCTGCTCAAGGCATCACAAAGGTGGGATTACAGGTGCCGGTTATTGTACTTTGCTTGGTTGGGTTGTGACGAGGCGACGCACTGGAAGTTGAGAGGAAGCAGCCTGGCAAGGAGGTTTTTTTTTTTATCATGAGGGTTGGGTGGAAGAGAGGCGTGGCTTTCTTCTTATGGTTTGTAGTTTGAGAGAGAAAAAGAGAGAAAAATTATAAAGATAAGTTAATAATTATATAAAACTGACCCTGGTTTCCTTCATGATAGCAAAGCAAGAAACATTACTCGTGTCTCCTTATTAGAAGACCAAAAACTATTTCGCATTTCGTGTTTGCACCTTGGAAGATAGGCCAGCCATTGTCCAGCGTCTCAGTAATTAATCTCCACTTAATGGGGCGGAGACACTATCTGCGTCACGGTTTGTTCGCTGCTCAGGACTACTGGATCCCATCAGCGGAGACGACACTGAGAATGGATGATACGTATATTGTCATAGGTGAAAGGTGCATTCGAAGTGCTGTTTAACTTTGCTCTGTTCCGTTGGTGTTCAGCTTCTTCGTGACTTGGAAAAAGGAATAACAAGAGTTTAATAAAAGTACAAAGTAGGGAGGCACGTTTGTGTCTACAGCAACTTTAATATACCTGATGAAGGAGTAAATGTTTATAAAAATATTGTAATATATTTTTCTTTATGGATGTGTATGTGTGTGTGTGGTGGAGGAAGGACAAAGGATAAAGGAGTAAGATGTACACTAACAGAACTAGACTGTACTAAACTTTACTTTACCGATAACTTTGTTAGATAATTAAATTTACTTCCGAGTTTCATTGTGCAGTGTAACACAATTGAATCTTTTAAACAGAAACTTGACCGCCATCTCCACCAATAAAGATTCCACTAAGGGTAGATAGCCCAGCCTCCCAATCACTGTTTGATACCATCGCTTCGGACTGCATTTACTTTTGATTACGTTTGTTTCCCTTAGTGTTTGCATTAAGTTTAGGGCAGATCATCTAAGCTGGACCCAAGGGTTTGTGCTGTCTGTTATTCTATGTAATTATTTTTCTCTTTTTCTTTCTGTTGTAGAAATCCAAGTGACTTACAATATATTGTTAAGCGAGTTATTTTATATCCCTATAAACACAAATAAATAGAAATTAAACAATTCCCATAGCATCACTATACCTTACCACTTCCCTAAATTCCCGAAGTGTCTCCTTCGCATACACATCTATTTAGGCAGCTCTAACCTGTTCCTCGGGAACGCTCCTCAGCCCTACCATTACTCGAGCCAGAATGGACCCGTCCCATCACTACGTCACTGTTTGTTTAGGCGGTGCGTGCTGCGAGAAATACTGGATCAAGCGTCCACGCGTCAAGGCGGAAAATGGAATATTATATATATAT
>JAXIVD010011911.1:0-2500 GCA_036785275.1 Cancer borealis
GTGATGGAAGACGCAGGAGGACAAGCCCAAGAAGACTTGCGGCTGTTGGTCTGCCTTCCGGCGTCTCTTCCGGTGTCTCTGCAGGAAGAAGAAGAGAGGCACACGGACCACTCCTGTCAACGATGTGAAGGAGAACGATACAAAAATAATACAAGAAATGGAAGAAATCATTGAACAGGATGAAAAAATAGAAGTAATAAGAGAATCAACAGAAGAAGTGGAAGAAAGTATAAAAGAAAACGTAGAAGACAAGAAAGAAGTTGGACTGATGGAAACGACAACGGAAGAAAAAGTGCAAGACGTCACAGTAAAGGAGGAAGAAATTCAAACCAAGGAAGACCCCACTGAAGAGCAGAAGGATGAAAAGAAGCGAGTGAACATGAAGAAAGAAGTGGGACTGTTGGACGGTGTCATGCACGTGTGTGGCGAGGACCCTGACTCCTCCACGGAGTCCTGGACCCAAGTCTGCAACAAGAAAAGACGGCCTAAGAAACAGAAGGTGCTCCCTCCCGCACCCAAGGAGACGGTGCAGCAGAAGGCAACGATTCCTGCACCAAACAAGGTGGGGCTTCCTCCACGCCAGAACACCCGGCGTGCCAAGAAGAACCGGCACGACAGTGTTCGGAACTCTTGGAAGGAGGAAGTGTTGGACACCTCGCTGTCTGTGGCGCCTCACATGCGTCGCTGCATCGTGGGGCCACGCGGTGCCACACTGAAACAAGTGCAGCAGGAGTTTGTGGGTGTGCGGGTGACGGTGCCTCCGCCACTGGACGCAGTGACGGACACCGTCAGGGTGCGGGGACCTGCTCGGCAGGTTGCCGGCACCATGGCACGCCTCCAGGCCTTGTTGCACGAGGCTGAGGTGATTAAGGCTGAGCTGGCAGTGACTTCACGACAGCGGTGCCACGTGGTGGGCCCAGCCGGTGCCACCGTCAAGAAACTGCTGCAGGAGTTCCCTGACGTGGCCGTGACGGTGCCTCCCCTTAAGGACCGTGCTTCCTGCACTGTGGGGCTCAAGGGTCCTCGGTGCCAGGTGACAGGAGCCCAAGCTTTCCTCAACACCTGTCTGAAGGCTGCTGCTGCCACCACCAGCACCACCACCACCCAGCGTCACGCTAACACTCCCACCCACCGTCATTAAGACTTAACTGTAACTGTAACAATGTTTCTCAATATAATAAATTATTCAAACACATTCAACTGTTTAGACATTACCTTATCTTTTTGCTAATTAATGTAGTTATTGACGTTTTCCCAAAAAACTAAATAAATAAATGTTTGATAATGAATGACAAAGCTATCTTTACATTTTACTTTCTCTAACGTTTGTGTTGTAATTGTAATTTTTAAGCCTCTGATGTAGTTTTGTGTGTGTGTGTGTGTGTCTGTGTGTGTGTGTGTGTGTGTGTGTGTGTGTGTGTGTGTGTGTGTGTGTGTGTGTGTGTGTGTGTGTGTGTGTGTGTGTGTGTGTGTGTGTGTGTGTGTGTGTGTGTGTGTGTGTGTGTGTTTGAGGTGTTGGGTCAAGGATTATATTGCTGTGTTTTGCGTAAAGTCCGTAATTGTACGCCCACGTGAATGAGGATGTAACGTTTTAGCGGCGCTCAAAAGTGTGTTGTGTTGCGACGATGTATACAAATTTGAAACCAGAAAACATGGCGCAACAACATTAATTCATGACGCGTCCAGTTCTGTATTAATTGTATTAATTAAATTCATGAACACTTGACGAAACTCACCTTGACATTTTCATACCTAACGACATAGTGTATTATAACAATACATACAGTGATAAGAAACATGAAAATAACCGTAATAAAAAAAAAATAATTCAGTAATATTTAACGTCCTCCTTATGCATACCAACAAAATATTCGGTTCCACATAGAGAACAAGATTCAGTATAGAGTTTGAGTTGAATTTCATGTACGAACCGAAATCTTTACAAGGCCACAAGTTAGTCAGACGAAGCAAACTTGTCAGAATTGCTCCCCGGATGCTCCTTCAGGCCTCAACTGAAGCTGTAAATCCAGACTTATTCTCAGAAGCCAACCAAGACACACAGCACCAAGCATGTAACGGTAGATAGTCAGTGGGAGGAAGGATGAACTACGTGGTGGAGAGTGTCTTGGTGAAGCACATTATTAAAACGATGTTCTTCACTCCTATTTACAGGTGGATGAAGAAGGCAAAGTGATACAGGTGTGAGGTTAAGAGTCTAAATTTAATCAACTATTAGTCTCAGTGCGAAGATTAATCTAGATGTTGGAAGCTCAACAGATTTTTTTTTTCTTTTATAAACTCTAAACGTGACGACGCTTTTCGATTATAGAGAAAGAATGATCATTAATTTTCTTTTATCATGTGGAAGTAATTAAAGTTATAGCATTGAAATATTTGAAATTAAGTCGGTTTTCATCATATTAAAAACAAGGAATGTGGGCGGTTTTTGAAGTGTAAGCAGAGAGGGTGGCAGGCAGCAAGGCAATAAGGACAGGGCGAG
>JAXIVD010011911.1:7500-10385 GCA_036785275.1 Cancer borealis
CACGCTCAGCCTCCTGCAGCTAAGCGTCCAATGACACTACATAACCGTTTAGCTGTGTGTGTGTGTGTGTGTGTGTGTGTGTGTGTGTGTGTGTGTGTGTGTGTGTGTGTGTGTGTGTGTGTGTGTGTGTGCGTGTGCGTGTCAGTCTCGTCTCTCCTCACTCCTCCGTCAATTAGGATTATTTAGCCTTTTCTCATAAGCTTTCTTGCCTTAATCCTGAGACTAGTTAACTATTCGTCATCACACTCGCTGAATTAACCTTCCATTCCGTGATGAGGCTGCGGGATAACACCAAAGTTAATGATGTGTAGGAGCCTCGGGATGAAGGGACGTGTTTCTCGCCGCTGATGCTGAGCCGAACACGCTGCAGTCAAGGTCGGTGTGCTTGACCTGCTGGTGCCGTATGCATGTATCACACTCTGGTCTCCCGTCACAACACAACACTTCACTTTGTACCGCCACACACCGACAAGTTCAACTGCCATGCCGCCACTCACACTCTCACTCATACTAACTCTCACACCACATCGGTCTCGTTGACATTCCTCATATTTTCACGTGTTTTTTTTTTTTTTGCACCTTGACAGTTTATCAAAGTTTTGGTGAAAATTTTTTTGTCTGTGTCACGGAGTTTTTCTTCTTTCAGGTGGCGTCGTTTGGATGTAACTCGTGTTGTTCATTGGTGAAGGTTAAGTCTTCATGAAGACTCACATTGGTAAGAAATTCTTCGCCAACTAATCCTTCTGGAGCTACACTGGTAAGTTGATTCTATTATAGACCTTTTTTAATACGGGAACAAGGTAGTACTTTCCTGTAACATTTGAATTTTTTTCTCTGTAAAATGTTCTCCAAGGGTCATGTTTGACCTTGAGATAGATGGTGAGATAGATGTATGTGTGTGTGTGTGTGTGTGTGTGTGTGTGTGTGTGTGTGTGTGTGTGTGTGTGTGTGTGTGTGTGTGTGTGTGTGTGTGTGTGTGTGTGTGTGTGTGTGTGTGTGTGTGTGTGTGTGTGTGTGTGTGTGTGTGTGTGTGTGTGTGTGTGTGTGTGTGTGTGTGTGTGTGGTGACTTGTTGCATGTCAGGGAAGCAATGGATCAGTAATGATATGCAACGAGGAGCTTGTTTAGGGCTTAAGGGATGATGTGTGCTAGTGTGACATCCTCTTAACTGACCTAGCGGATATCTACAGGTAACTACACTGGAAATACAGCCAAGTGGCTCAACCTTAGAGGAGTGTGGATGAAGACAGTCCCAATTTGAGGCAATGTCTGGTGTGCTAATAATAGTAACTTTATAGATAATATCATCCCATTACTGATGTCTAATTGGCTGATAAGACATTTTATTGAATCAGTTCTTGTGGTTAAAGTTTAATGTAGTGATTGATAAACACATATGACCTATTGTTAAAATGGTTGACTTTTCCCCAATTATGTTTTCATGGACTCTCCGAACCCTTTTAGAAACCCAAGGCAACAGAATCATTAATGGTCCTGACTTGTTACCCTTCCAGCATAGACTGACGCTGCCTTCCTTCACGGCTTATTGGCTCCATCCGCTTCGTTTCATGCAGAGCTGAAATTGGCTTACTAACGATGTCGTGCCTCGGTTGTGTTTTACCTTCATTTGTATTTGTTGCTTCTGTTGTATGCTGGTATTAATTCTTCATGTAAGTGAAGGGACAAATGAAAGGCAGGGTATTGGTGATGCTACAGAGAAGTGAGTGAATGTGTGAACGAATGAGTAAGGGAAGAAAGGCACGAACAGATAGATGAATGAATGGATTGATGAATGCTAGGAGGAAGGGGACGGCATGAAGGGTGCGTTTCGAGGGCTGGTGAGAGGGAGTCAGATTACACTCCAGGAATACTTCAGCTAACGTGCACAGCCTGACCTCGATCACTGTACACACACACACACACACACACACACACACACACACACACACACACACACACAGACAGACACAGACACAGACACACACACACACACACACACACACACACACACACACACACACACACACACACACACACACACACACACACACACACACACACACACACACACACACACACACACACACACACACATTGCCTCGAGGAGAGATCGACTATATAGTTATGAAATGCTTAACATACATTTCATGTAAGGCGATTTGCTAATGATCTCTCCTCCAGATGGAGGAGGAGGAGGAGGAGGAGGAGGAGGAGGAGGAGGAGGAGGAGGAGGAGGAGGAGGAGGAGGAGGAGGAGGAGGAAAAGGAGGAGGAAGAGGAGGAGGAGCAGGAGGAGGAGGAGGAGGAAGAGGAAGAGGAAGAGGAAGAGGAAGAGGAAGAGGAAGAGGAAGAGGAAGAGGAGGAGGAGGAGGAGGAGGAGGAGAAGAGGAGGAGGAGAAGGAGGAGGAGGAGGAGGGAGGAGGAGGAGGAGGAGGAAAGAGGAGGAGGAGGCGGAGGAAAAGGAGGAAGAAAAGGAGGAAGAAAAGGAGGAAGGTAGTGTACTCTAACACACACCCGCCACACTCTATCTTAAAGGCGGGACGAGACGCGGAGTAAGTAGCGGTAAGGATAATTCTGTTAAGTTATTAGCATAGCACTCGTCCCTTGCCTCGCTGGTGGGGCCGGGCGGGGTGGACGGGGTGGGTGTTGGCAGGGTAATGAAATAGTGCCAGTGACCAGGTGTGAGGGTGACGGACAGGGGGAGGAACGAGGGGAGGTAGACGTGGCGTATCAGGATGAAGGGAATGTAATGTGATGAACAAGAAGTGTGATGATTAGCTGATTACTTGATACTAGGAAGAACGTGATTAATGAAGAAAATGGAGACTGAAGAAGGGGAAGCCTGAGTAAATGTGCACTACTAGAAAACAACAAAAATTGATCTAAT
>JAXIVD010011912.1:0-5000 GCA_036785275.1 Cancer borealis
ATATATATATATATATATATATATATATATATATATATATATATATATATATATATATATATATATTATATACTATATGATCAGAAGGTAACATGAATAATTGGCGATCTACCGACATTCGCATAGGCGGGTTTTTTCTTTTCTCAAGACTACTGTGTACTTTTTTTAAAATTTTTTTTATATATAGTATATCATAGAAGCTCTACATGAAAGGGTATATAAGTCGGTTTCAGAGATGATAAGTTTAGTAGATGCTCAGTATAGATGATAAACGAGCAAGATTTACAGATTATCCTTGCGAGGAGGCGTGAGTATATATTTACCTTTCATAGTGTAAAGAATAAAGGAAGACAATTTTGTCAGTTTTTTCACTCAATCCTGTAAGTTCATTTCATGCTGTATCCGTTCAAACAAATTAATAATTACTAATCACATGATATATTGAGGAATCAAGGCAAAAATGAAAACTTTAAAGCACGACTCTCCCTTAAACTTTCCCAATGTTTTGGGTTGAATTGTATACTCCACCCACCAGATAGGCTCCGCCCACTCGGCTTCACTTCCCGCTGTAGAGCGGTATGGGACGGGGCCGCTCCTCTTATACTTCCTCCAAGGTATAACCTTCCTTTCTCCGTCCTTGAAAGGCTGTAACCAAACACCTTGAGCCGAGATGAGTTGCACGTTTAAGGGAAAGTCGGAAGACACGCATTCCTACGTGATTCCTCAGTTAATTTATGATTTGTTACCTGTTTTTTCGTATGTTTGCTTGTCTGTCTATCTGTCTGTCTCTCTCGCTCTCTATCGTGCGTGCACACACACACACACACACACACACACACACACACACACACACACACACACACACACACACACACACACACACACACACACACACACACACACACACACATGACTGTTATGGGCTTATCAATGTCGGTAATCGGTATGAATCGTGAAGTCATGGTTATACCGCAGAAAACATTGGTCCATTGCAACATATCCTATGAAGTGAAACACACACACACACACACACACACACACACACACACACACACACACACACACACACACACACACACACACACACACACACACACACACACACACACACACACACACACACACACACACACACACACACACATTATTATCATTATCATATCATTGTCTATGTATCTGCTACACAACTTGTAACATTTTCAGCCCTTGGGCTGCAATTTATCTTTAATAAACAGCTTATTATTATTATTATTATTATTATTATTATTATTATTATTATTATTATTATTATTATTATTATTATTACATAGGTGCACGCGCACACACACACACACACACACACACACACACACACACACACACACACACACACACACACACACACACACACACACATGAACACATACATACACATAAGTGCATACACACACATAGGCTACATACACATATATTCACGCACGCACACAAAAACACATGCATACGCTTACACATACATACACAATATACATACGCACACGTATACGCGCTTGTCCACGCACACACACACACACACACACACACACACACACACACACACACGCGCACACACACACACACACACACACACACACACACACACACACACACACACACACACACACACACACACACACACACACACACACACAAGATATATAGCGTCCACGGATGAAAGTCTTTACGGTGAGAATCCCCTAAAATTCTATATGATTACTGAGGGAGGATCAATAAGGTTTATCATTTGTCCTAGCTGCGTGGTAATCAAATACTTTTTCCGCAGTGGCTGAAGCAGATGACAGCGCCAAGAAGTACAAGCCTCTGACAGAAGATCTGGTTCGCAAAACTTTGAGGCAAGATAAGGGCAAGGGGGCTCAGCTGGTTTCATGGGAGTACAAGGACTTCACCAAGAAGGGCGACAACTATGCTTGCTTCGTGACCAGCGTTAAGGTTCAGTACAAAGATGAAGAGCAAAAGTCGTCCGGGGAAATAACCTACGTGGGCAAGATTGCCCACCAGATGGAATCAGCCTTCGCAGACTTGATGAACGAGATGTTCGAGAAAGAGGGGACTTGCTTTATCGAAATCATGCCCCAAATAAACGACGCTCTCTTGGAGCTTCAGCTGGATGGCATCAGGTGAGCAAGGGTGCTGTGCGCGTAAGTTAGGAACACAATGTTTAAAAGTAGTAATGGCCAACCTAGGGATAATTTCAGGATTCCAAGGAGGTGATTGTCTGCAGTTAAAAGCTGTTCCTGGACAGCAAGTCCTAGAGTGGACCTAGAGGGAAAGACACTTAAGGCAGTACTGGTGAAGGTTGTTGGAGTTAGGACGGTGACACAGTTCGCATCGGTAGTGAAGAACATTCCCTGCCTCGAAGACTTGCCAGATAGGGCAATATCCCAGCCGAAGTAGAGTAGACACAACATCGTACCAGAAGTCTGTGTCAGCGATACTTGTGAGGAGAAAGACAAAAAGTCTTTATGTTGAATGGACACACTCTGGGCCTACTCAACTTTACTGGGATAGAGTGTAGTTAGGAGAGCGGCGGAATGTATCTGTTTTTTTAAGCCCAAAAAAGTGAGGGTGCGGCATCATCAGATAAAAGCAGTCCACAGGCATTTTTCGTAAGGTTCACAGTGTCATTGTCCGCAATCCCAATACGTGGATATATCCACAAAAATAATATTGTGAGTTATCACGAGAATATAACTGACGTATCCTTTGATGGACTAGGAAAAGGCATGTACATGAGTAGGATAGAAAAAATAGCTTGAAGGACAGAGTAACCAATAGCTACACCATTCAGTCGATGCCGAGAGAGGAGGTAACCGCTCTCAAGAATGCCTGTCGTACATAGTAAATAGGGCTAGAAAAATGGAGTAGTCCAGCCTCCCTCAGATGGATCCACATCCGGAGAGGTGATGGCGCACAACTGGAACATAGGACACACTGACGGTGGACTCCAGAGCTAGTTGTTTCTGGAGTGGTAGGTTCGCCTTGGAAATAGGAGTGAAGGAAATTTCAGGATGAAAAATCCACTTCCAGGGAGGTGAACCGTGATCAAATTCGGCCACGGGAACATTAATATCAAATACGTGTAGGGATTTTCTCAGTACTTAATTGTAAAAAAAACATATAATTGATGGATGATTAGATCTGACCTTAAGATGCTCGATTTACAAAGACTACCAAGAAGCGTTCACAATTTCCTGTCCTGTATGTAACAACTACGGCAGCGACTTTGATAAATGGCTTGCATATTCATGAGAATATTTATTCAATGTAATATAATATCCTATAATATAATATAAACCAATATATAAGTGATACTGCTACTTGGCCTTCTTAGCATAGTCACACCTCAGAATGACTATATGTACCTATACTAATACCAACCTCCTTCACCTGCCTCAGAACTGCCAAGGGGTATGCCATGTCCTTGGAGCTTGGGAAGGAAGTGATAATGCTTGAAGACTTGAGGGCTCGCCATTTCAAGATGTTTGACAGGCGGCTTGGGATAGACGTGCCCCATGCTCATCTTGTCTTGAAAGAACTAGGAAGACTCCATGCCGGGTCCCTCGTGATGGAGAAGAAGCTCGGCTGTTCCCTGACCGAAACTTGGCCCGTAATTAATGAGAAGTGGCTACAGCAGGATGACGATGCGTCGATGGCTATGTTCCAAAAGGTGATTGAGGGCCAGATGGAGACAGCAGCCATGATCATGGAGAAGGTAAGTGTTGCGAGATGAACACGAAAATTTACATTTAGTAGAATAAGAATAAGAATACTCTCTCTCTCTCTCTCTCTCTCTCTCTCTCTCTCTCTCTCTCTCTCTCTCTCTCTCTCTCTCTCTCTCTCTCTCTCTCTCTCTCTCTCTCTCTCTCTCTCTCTCTCTCTCTTTCTCTCTCTCTCAGCCAAGAGCTAAACATTTATCATTGAAAAATAAAGAAAAAACATTTACATTGCTACTCTCCAAAAAGACTCACAGAAATATTAAGTCATGGAGATGTTTTGATATTCCTCTTTTGAAAGCATGTAAGTCGTAAGAATCACATTATTAGGCAGTTTTAAATTTTATGAAAAAATGAAGATACTAGTTAATTTTTGCATTAGTAAGGTCGACAGAGAAGGGATATAATAAAGTAAAAAGGCTTGTGTTATGTTAAATTGACCGAGGAGGGATGCATGAAAATTATAATAGAAGATAGCATAAGCTGCATTACTGCGGCAGTGTGAGAGATTGAAGACAGTTAGTTAAAGTGAGGGAGTTGATGAGACGAAAGTTTTAGACTCCAACCTCCATATATTGGAGACATACTTGATACTAGCATGGCTAAGATACTTTTATGGTGTTATCAACCAAAAGAAAGAAAAAAATAGTATAAACGACGCAGAACACCTACCTTCATGAAAGCTGTTCTAGCTAGATATGCCATGTGAAATTTCTAATAGAGAGTTTTTGTGAAGACTCCGCAAAAATGTTGAATGTAGAAGAGGGAAAAGTTAGGTATGGTTGAATGCGATGGATAGTTGTTTGGAATGTTTTGTCAATTAAATATATGAAGGAGTTGAGTTTTTGAGGTATTGAATAACGCGAAGTTTGGTTCGTCTCATTCACAAATGATATAAAGATCAGAGATTAGTCCATTAGCATTTCTCGCGTGCGTTATTCAATATTTGCTGAGATGGACGTCTGGTGAATGACGTTGAGGATTGAGTCATCAACACAAGAGTGAATAGGGCAAACAGTTTGACTGAGAAGATAATTAATGAATGATATAAAGAAAGCAGATGATAGGACAGAACCCTGTGGAACACCACTGTTGATAGACTTAAGAGAGGAGCAATGGTCGTCTACCACTGCAGCAATTGAACGACTGGAAAGAAAACATGCTGAAGGGGCAGACAAATGGGTTGATACCGTAATAAGAAATTTAAGATCTATGCCAGACTCTATCAAAAGCTTTCAATGTGTCTGAGGT
>JAXIVD010011913.1:0-10379 GCA_036785275.1 Cancer borealis
CACAGGTCACTAAACTTTAAGTAAATGTTCCTGGAGACTGAGAAAGTAACAGTGAGTCAGTGAGTCAGTGAGCGTGTTTGCTGCTCGCTAGGTTATGTTATGCGTCGACTGGAATCACAACGATGCTTGGGAATCAGAAGAAAAACTGCTCGTCAGTCTAATTAGAGAACTCAACAGTGATCATCATTTGCTGTTCCTGGAAGCTGTGTGAGGATGGATGAAATGGTTGTAGTCTTGCTGGAGATATTTAATAAGCTATCTCGTAGGTATATTGTAATGTCGACACAAAAAAAAGGTCTTGACTTAATTGGTAACTTGATTCTGTGACTCGTCAGTTGCCTTGACAACAGACCATCTGTGCCGCAAGCACTAGTGATTTTTTCTTTTTACTTAAATGAATAATTCTACAGATCAATATCCCTCTCTGTTGTCAACCGAGACCTGCTTCGTCACAGCCTTGAGAGTAAGTCTGTCAATCACCTGCTGGCCAAGTGTTAATTGAGACGCAAATTTACACAATCCAGAGACACAATCCCCAGCCTTTCTGTCTTAACATTTCATTAGAAGTAAATTTACCATCAGCAATGCGTTGTTAAATACACAAAATAGTGAGTTAGAAATTAAGTTCAATTATTAGACTCACACTCCGGTCTTGAAAGCATTGGGTCGTACAAACGTGGAATAGAGAGGAAGACTGTCTAAGTTTGCCAGTAAAGAGAATGAGGGAATGAAAATCTTACATTAGGGAATTGGACGAAGTATATATAAATGTGGCAAATCTTGTACCAACGTAGAGGTCACGGGAAGCGAGGAGGAAAAGGGAAACATGATAAGGGCAGATCTAAAACCACGAGAATAGTGACACAAGGCAACCAACATAAGATAACATACAACACCGTGACGGGGAGTAAAAGGCTGGAATGAAGGAGTGAGTGAGAAGAGGAAGCGGAGAATTGTTGACCTTCAATCGTAAAGTTCTTAACGTATTACAAAACATGAATGCCGGAACGGAAACTGGAGGCTCTTTCAACTTGTATATACGGAAAAGGGAAAGGATGAGGATATGACAAAAAAAATATCGCTTTGTATAATGGAAACGGAAGCGATGATGGAGACTGGCAATGGTGGTAATGGTGTAGATGGAGGTGGTGGTGGTGGTGGTGGTGGTTGTGGTGGTGGTGGTGGTGGTGGTGGTGGTGGTGGAAGGACACCGTGCCCTGGAAGGTTCATAGACGCGTGAGTGATCCAGCGACGCGGCGGCAGGCAGTCGCTTCCCAGCGGCCGACGGGCGACTGGCTGCCTGGCCTGTGTTGACCTGAGACTCAGCGGCGCCACGCACTTACCAGGGACGAGAAAACTTCCGGAGAAGGAGGAGGAAGAGGAGGAAGGGAGGGTGTGGATGACAGGGAGGAGGAGGGGGAGGTAGAAGGTGTACGGAAGGCTGGTGAAGTTAGCATAAGAAGGGAAGAAAAGTGATGCTGAATAAGATGAAAGGCAAGGGAAGGGGAGGGGAGGCGACACATGGAGATAGATGACAGTGTGTCCAGCGTCTACCTTACTGACTGAGGCCACGGGATGGGGCGTGCACGAGGATGAACACTGATGATCACATGTCTTGGATATAACAGTGGAAGTATGGTGGAGGAGCCTCACTCAACATCAAGGCAACAACAACCACTGCGGATAAGTTACACCACCACTAATGCCGCCCAACACATTCACTGAATTGATTACCTGAAGGATTAGTTAAATTATCCCTCATGTGCACTTCCCATGATCGGCTTCAGCAGCTTCACGAACAAGGGTTTCCAAACACTTGTTGGCTGTGCTGTGCTTCACGACACCTGCCATCACCGACCACACCACAGCCTGCACCAAGCTCACCACCTGTCCCCCGCCCGTCACCGTCACCACCACTCGTGTGACAGTGCCTTATTACGTCATGATTCTGTTGCGCTGTAGTAGGGAAGCTCAGGCCGGAGGAGTGAAATGAAAAATATAATTACATCATCCATTAGCAAAATTAGGGGCTTTGCAGTATGAAAAGGACATTTTTACAGAACGAACGGGAAGCTAACGCACACACTGACTATTTATTTTTTTCCTGATATATAGAAATGATATAATATATGACAATTCTAAATCTGAATTTATAATTTATGCTCACGGCACCAATATTTTATAATCAGACACAAACATGAATACCATACGTACGTACAAAGTTGAATGTAGAACTAAATCTAATAAATCGGTGGTATAGGCTAGTAATACAACAAATAAATAAACGACATTAAAATCAGCTATTTTTTTTCTTTCAAAATTGTTCCTTAAACCATAATATGTCTCCTTTATCACTAGAAACAGAACTAGAACCAGGCAACACATCTAAGGGAGTGCTTGGTGCTCCCCACACGCAGACTGGCGCGGGTGGTGCCATCTCACCAGGCTTCCCCGTCCTGCCCTCACACCACCCATTCTACTGAACTTCCTTGTCACCCCGGAAGGTGGAACACAAGATCTTGCAGCGAAACACCACGTTAATGTTTGAGACTTGCAATCGGTTCTAGGAAACACGTCAATTTTACTTCCTTTGACACCTCACTCAAGTGTGAGGAGTGAAGGTGTGTGCTCAAGGTGATGTAAGAACCAATGCCACGAGTGTGTGTATGCCTTTCAAGGTTTTTTGGCCCCCAAGCCACCTACAGGCTGTGTGGCGGACTTATGTAGATCATTGTTCTCTTTCTCTTTATTTTTTTCACACACACATACACACACACACACACACACACACACACATACACATACACACACACACACACACACACACACACACACACACACACACACACACACACACACACACACACCCACACACTCACCCACACACACACACACACACACACACACACACACACACACACACACACACACACACACACACACACACACACACCATAACTAGCATCAATTGTATATCTTCACGTTTGCCATACACAGCCAAGGTGAAGTAACCTGCAAGTGATCCTCAAAACCTTCATAAAAACACAGGTACACATGGCAATGAAGGTGTCGGCCACAGGTGTGACGGATGTTCATTGTACCCGATGCCCTTTGCCTCGCCTCTACCACCTGTCCTCGACCTTCCGTACAGGTTCCACATGCAGTAAAGGAACATTACATCCATGAATATAGATAGCGGTAGATAATTATCAATGCAACGTCACTGCTATTCGAGAGTATACCTACGTACACCTACTACAAAGAAATACTGATATTGGAGTAATTACACAACATAACAATTAACACTACACAGCAGCATTACAAAGTGCACCTTGGAAGTCCTTACAGGTATTCTGATGAGGCACACCTAACCTAGTTTGAGGACTGTCTACACTCGACACCTAGGCGAAACAGGATGGTTCGCGGGGCTGAATGTTTGTTTCAGTGATCACTAGAATGGGCAGCTGCTGCCGTGATGCCGTGCAGCAGCTGTACCGGCCGTGCTGCGTCCCGTCTGAGGCTCCCTTAAAGGCCGCTGTGCATAAAATCAATCTTGCAACATTCAAACGCATCAGGATCAGAATCATAATGTTCAATGAAGAAGACCAGAAAGGTCACCACGTTCAGCGCCGCGCGTCACACGCCATCACTACCGACACCCGTCACTTTGAGTCACATTCCTCGGGCATCAGGACGCGGCTGGCCGAGGTGGCAGGGCACAGGCCGCCTCTGCTGCCAGTAATGGACTCCAACACCCTACAACATCGTCAACACCACGCTAACACACCTTCTACAGCACCAGATGTCTGGACAACACAATCTCCTCCTCTCGAGGCGTCGCCGAGTGCCCTACAAACCTCCCGTGTCACCTTGGGCCGCCGTCTTGGGGAACAGAGGGACATCAGTACCGCCGAGATTTCATTCTAAGTCGATGGAAGCGGGCGCCGCCCTGCCCTCATCCTTCCCATATTGGTCAAGAGGCCGCTCTAAATGGCTCCCCGCGGCCCACACACGCCCACCCAAGACTCACGGTGAACACGTACACCTACTCCCCGACATACGCCTTGGCGGGGCCCGTCCCTCTTCCGTCCCCCGTCGCGGGAGACAGGAGGCCCGGATTCTTTCATCAAATTTGGCTCAGGCTGGCGGGGAAAGGGCGAAAAGATCCACCAAAGGGCTGCTGGCAAGTAACTGGAGGCAATATACCCTAACAGTGGGAGGCTGAAGAAAACTTCAGGGTAGTCCCTTACCTGTAAAAGAGCAAAATCTGGAATGCTTTTTGGATACAACGATATCAGAAGAGTATAAAGACAGTCTCTGACAATGGTACGAGGCAGGATAAAAATGTTCAAGTATCAGGTGGAGTCCAGCCTTACAATGCCTCAGACACAAGGTTGAGAAACAAGTTTTGAAGGAGTCACGGTGCTTACTGGGCTGCCGGACCAACCATTGACGCCCACACTGGACACCACTATAAGCTTCAAGACTTTTTTTTAATGTCTATATAAGCTTCCGCGGCGTTTTGGTTGTATAAAGCTGAAGAACTCCACTTCAGAATAACTAATGGTGATTTTTCGTCGTCCATTTATGCTTCACCGGAAGGTGACACCAACACACGTATCATCAAATCCTGCTTGTTAGTTAAAGTGGTACAAATTGACGTTGAAACTCTTAACCTTTACCAAAGTGCATTTCACTTCACAATTGTGAAGTGAAATGTTTGTTCTTAAGAACAAGTGTTGAACTTTTAAAAACATTCACAAGATATTCTTTCCCTCATCTTAGCATATATCAAGCATACACCCAGTCATGTGTGTATGCCTCGTGCCCTCCTCGCGCCCTTCCCTCCTACCCTGGACACCCCATACAGTGGGACCACCTAAGGCGCCCTCCCTTACCTGCCTCCCACCCCGCGCCTCACCTCCCTTGCTGTTCCGCGTCCATCATCCGCCCTCCTCCTGTCACCACCCCAACCCATTTACTCCCCCTATCCCCCCACCCCTTACCTCCTCCATCCACATCGTCTTCATCATATCTCTCTTCCCTTTCCTCTCCGACCAAACCATTACCGAGTCACCACCACCACCACCACCACCCCTTCACCTTCACGGCCCAGCCTCACTTCCTCACACTCCCCGCCATCGTAAGTGGTCAACAGAGCATAACATTATCCTCCCTGATGTAAGTGGAGGCTGTGTGGGGGTCACGCCACGTCTGCACCAAGGTCGAGGCTGCCACGCCGGGGACGCTAACTTGACTCTCAGTGCCTTTTAAGTTGCAGTTTGTCGGCCGCCGCTGCGCTGTGTTGTGTCGATGAGAACTTCAGGCGACGGTCCGGGGCTCACATTCAATTATATTTCGCTTTGCCGCCAAGACGCCTCTGTTTGAAGGTCGACAGGACAGTCTGCAGTTTGTTTTGGAAAGATAGAGATTCCAGTTAGGGAAGTGGAAGCGTGGATGGTGGAGGGTAGGCTGAAGGGGAGGCGATGAGGGGACATCCAAGCAAGTGGATTCCTGAATAACCTGCAGTACTCCTGAAGCTGTGAATGAACGAACGAGCCTACTAGTCTTTCAGTACCACACACACACACACACACACACACACACACACACACACACACACACACACACACACACACACACACACACACACACCCTGCCTTGTCTCCCGCGCCTCCCTAAAGTTCCTACAGAGGCCACGACCCGCTCTGATGACTCTCTGTTCTGGACACATAATGGGCGGCGGGATGGACACCTCGAGGGCCACTTTTACCTCAAGTTGAATTCCTTGGCGTCGTTCCGTAAGGTTGTGCAAACACTGTCCTTACAAACCTGCCACAATAATCCCCTTGAGCCTCTCCTTCACCTGCTCTTTCCTTGCCTCCCGCCCCGCCCCGCCCCGCCCCGTCCCGCCCCGCCACGTGCTGCCCCGCCGTGTTCTTTTACTATTAAGTAGCGTCTTATTTTCCTCTCTTCTTCCCCGACCCTCTTATGGTCCTGTCTTCACTAACATCCTATTCAGCGGAGCCTCGCATCTCTGTTCCTCGCCTGGTAACCTGATATTCACTTCTTGTTTTTCCTCTCTCTCTCTCTCTCTCTCTCTCTCTCTCTCTCTCTCTCTCTCTCTCTCTCTCTCTCTCTCTCTCTCTCTCTCTCTCTCTCTCCCCCAGGGTCGGTAAGAGGCATCCCGACGCTAGGAATACTCCACACAAGTCGAGGTTCAGTGCTGCGGCAGGAGACTTAGTCCGAGGCGGGAGGATCTGATCAGCCTCAGAAGCCTCAGGAGTCGCGCCGCAGAAAGGGAGGTTCACGGCCGCCGCCTAATGATTCCACGGGATTAACTCGACGGTACAATTACCCAACGAGGGGCAGCCACGGCTCAGGTTTTTCGCGTTCCGCCGGAGTGAGTGGCAAGAGTTAAGAGTCACGTTGTTGAGGCGAGGGACGGGTGAGTGAATTGACAGCTGTAAGAGTGTTTATCCCAAAGGAACAGTGTTTACCTTGGCGTCGGGGAAGGAACATGACCGATCAATTTTTATCGGTGAAGAGTTACCTCGTCTATTAACCACAAAAAGAGGGAGTGTGCAGCGTCAGGGGAACCTTTGTCACGAGAAACAACTTCAATACAGTCTTCGTGCGGCGCTGGGAGACACGCAGGCCAGGCGAGGCTAGGCGATGTGAGGACGAGGACGAGGACGAGGAAGACGCAACAATACCACAACCAATGAAGGGAAATCCCGTCTGGTCAGGTGTATGACGTCACCGTAACAACCCAATCTGGCACCAGTGACCTGTAAGCTGAACAATGATTAACTGAGATACACTCCAATCCAATTTTTCTCCACTTCTTATTTTTTCCCCTCTCTCTTGACACCCTTTCCTTTCCCTTATAAAAAAAAGTAGTGAAAAATGATGAAGGTTTACGGTGCCGTGTAGGTGACGCGTGTCTGTCTGTCTGTCTGTCTGTCTCCTTGTGACGACCGGCGGAGCGAAAACAACATTTCCTCAAGGCCTTCTTACGCCTTCCCCTCGGCGCCTCACAGCCAAAAATACCTCCCTCATTAGTAGGCCCAAAGGCGAACAAAACATCCCCACACCCACCACACCACACCAGCTAATTAATTATTGTTGCTGCCACAGGAACACACTCCACTCCCACACCACCTTATACTCCACCTCACACTCCACTCATACTCCACCTCACACTCCACTTTCACACCACCTGATACTCCACCTCACACTCCACCTCACACTTCACTCCCAAATCTTCACAACAAGCTGCTTCCCACACCACTACCACCACCACCACCACCACCACCACCACCACCACCACCACCACCACCACCACCACCACCACCACCACCACCATCACCGCCACCACACGTCATACAGATAAAAGGAATATGAATCGTGTCGTTAATCTTGACTTATTGCCAAAATGGAGAAGATCAATATCATGGCTCCAGTCAGTCTTGCTCCTCCCCACCACAGACCAGTCACCAGTCACCAGTCAGGAAGGGAGGGGGAGGGGGAGGGGGAAGAGGGGATGGGAGAGAAGAATGGTGTTGAAATGGAAGAGAAGGGAAGATAGGAAGGGTTGAAAATGATAAGGAAGAAGAAGAGAAGTGTTTAAAGGAAGAGGATGGAAGGTGAAAGTGAAGATAGAAAAGATGATAGAAGGAATTGAAAGATTATGAAGAGAAAGATACTTAGAATGGAAAGTAGAGAGAGAATGGAAAAGGAAGAGAAGAAACTGTAGTGAGGAGGAAGAGAAGGAGAGAAAATCGAAGGGAGGGGAAGAAGGGTTAAGGAGGGAAGGGAGGACGAGGTACTGAGAAGGAAGCAGAGGATCGAAGAAGAATAGGGGAAAGAACAAAAGACGAGAGAAATAAATGAAAGAGAAGATAATCCAAGAACAGAGAAGGACGAGGGAAGGAAGGGAGAAAGGAGGAAAAACGGAGAGGAGAAATAAATGAAGGGGAAGGAAGAGAAAAGAGAAAAGAAACCGAGAGAGAGCGGGCCGAGTTGAGGGTCAGATTCGTGGCCATAATCGAAGCCATTTGTTCTATTTTGATATCAAGTTAATTCTCGTATATTCTCAAAATTTACTTCGATTTTACCATTAGGCGGGGTCGAGGCAGACAGATAATGCCACTCCACCTGGTGAGCTACGTTACCTTAATGTCACTGCACGATATTGATGACTTCATAATTAGGGCGAGGTGGAGGAAGCAGCAGGAGGAGGAGGAGGAGGGAAGGGGAGGAAAGCACAGCGTAGCACAGGACGCCTCACCCTCACTGACTAGACGACCTCAGACAACAAACACGTCAAGTACAGCTGCTGCTCCTCCTCCTCCTCCTCCTCCTCCTCCTCCTCCTCTTCATCCTGTCACATGCCCGCTCCTGCCTCACTTCACTCCCTGTCTCACATGCCCACCCACAGCCCCATCACATCCCAACGTCACACCCATTACTCACTCACTCTCATCCTTCCCCACTCACTCCCTCTCCACCACCACTCTGAATCCCACTTCATTTCAATACAATCCCTATTACACTCTTTTCATTACCTTACCCTTATTTTATCTACCTTATCTTCCATTATATCATAGCCTTAGAACCTTTTATTTCATCGTAGTATTTAGACCTTATTTCCTTATTGCAATCCTGGAGGTGTTATTTCTCACCTATCACAGCCTTGGAAACCTTAATCCCTTCCCTCACACCTTTTAACCCTTTACTCCCTCCCCTTCATTGCCTCAGCGCCCCTTCCCTTCCCCTTCCGCGCACACAGCCCCGGCAGGTCCTCGGTAAATAGAAACTTATGGCAGGAAAACGCAATTAGACGCGATGCCGCACATTTCTCGCCCGTCAAAAGGGTGGATGTGACCAGGTTGAGGAGAGAACCCACGCTGCAGCCATCACTCTCAAGCTGCTTCTCAGGTAAGACAGGTAAGGCAGGTAACACTCCCCTCTCTATCCCCCATCCACGCCCCCCTCCCTTCCCCCCTCTCCACACTAACACTACCTTACCTACTACCTGTTTCCTTTCTTTTTACCTGGTACTCTATCTTTCCTCCTTTGCCTTTTTGTTACCTGTTCTTATTTCACATATACTTTAACTTTTTTTTTTTTTTTTAACTTATACTCTTTCTTCTTTTTTTTCCCTTCTTCTTTTTGTTCTCAGGTGTCACTTTTTACTGTCTTTGTACAGTCTGAGTTTGTTTTTCCACATTAAATTTTCAAGTGTTTTACGTTTTTTTTTCCTTTCATTTCGTTTTTTTAAGGTTGGCTCTGGTGGTGATGGTGGTAGTGATGGTGGTGGTGGTGATGGTGGTGGTGGTGGTGGTGGTGGTGGTGGTGGTGGTGGTGGTGGTGGTAGTTGTCAGGTGATGAATCGTCTCACCTGCCTCGTGATTCATGTATATATATTATAAAAAAAAAACCACAGGAATGATGACTAATACTATTATTACAATCATCATCATCATCATCATCATTATACTCATTATCATCATTCTCGCTATCACCATTACAGTAATTATCATCATTTCACTTCCACCGATATACACCAGCTATTTTCCCGTTCTATTGCAGTTTGTGGAGCGAGGAGAGGGAGGCAGCAGCGTGGAGGTGAAGAGGAGGAGGAGGAGGAGGAGAAGGGGGAGAAGGAGGAGGAGGAGAAGGAGGAGAAGGAGAAGGAAGAGGAGGAGGAGGAGGGGGAGGAAGTGGTGGCGGCGAGCAAAGGAAGACCAAAATAGTAGTTGCGTGCGATGGGAAAGTTTCTAGCGTTAAATAGATGCTTCCCAGGTTAAGAGTGTTTATGGCGGGCCGCGAGTCACCTGGCTTTACCACGGCTCCTGACCTCAGTTTGTACGAGTATTATTTTAACTCCACCAGCACGAAGGAATTCCTCTCTGTCTGTCTGTCTGTTTATCTGTCTGTCTGTTGGTTGGTGCGGGTAGATAGTGAAGCTTCGTGGGGCGTCACATAGAGTAGGAAGAGAGAGAGGAAGAGGAGGAGAAGAGGAGGAAGAAGAGGAGGATCACCTGAGGGTATACGTGGGTTTGAGAGGCGCCCTAAGGTTAACAGGTAATCCTTTCTTGTTATATTCTTGAGGACGAACACCTTACACTTCTACTTTTCATCTGGTTAACCTTGAAGTGTCCAGCGGAACATTGCATTTCAAGAGACACGAAGCCAAATTGCGTAGAAAAATCACCAGAAATATTATCAGAAGAGACAAAACTTTACTCTACGTACCCAATTGCATTTAAACTTCTACCAAGGAATGTATGTAACGTCGTGTACTGAGTGTAACACCACCTGACATTCAACACCTGTCTGGATTTATGCAAACGCTGCCCTTTGTCTAATAC
>JAXIVD010011914.1:0-10378 GCA_036785275.1 Cancer borealis
GAGAGAGAGAGAGAGAGAGAGAGAGAGAGAGAGAGAAGTAATTAGCAGATCCTTGTTTTTTTAATTAATGTAAAGAATGGTAGTTCATGTTTTTAGGATTTTTGTCTCCATTTTTATTTGATTTTCTTTTTAGGGAGAGGAAGGCGGAAGGGGTGAGGTGGGGGTGAGGGGAGGGGGTGAGGGGAGGGGGTGATGGGGGAGAGGGGTGGAGGGAAGGGGGGTGATGGGGAGGAGGGGGTGAAGGGGAGGGACGTGAAGTTAATCGATGTATGTTTTTTTATTGCTTCCCCTTTCTCTCATTTTCTTTATTTTATCTTCCATTATCAGCAGAAAAATTAAATTAAAAAACCCTTAATGGTTCCTTTTTTTTGTATTTATATTAGTTCTTTCTCTCACTTTTTCTTTTTTTTTCTTTCTTTCTTTCTCGTGACAAGTGATGTGCCTAGTTAGTGAGGAGGAGGAGGAGGAGGAGGAGGAGGAGGAGGAGGAGGAGGAGGAGGAGGAGAAGAAGAAGAAGGAGAAGGAGGAGGAGGAGGGAAGCGTAGGCGGCAAATTTTATATCACATTTTCATTTCCTTTTTTCTTTTTATTATTTTGTAATTTCATTTTCTAAGTCTGAAACGTTTATTTTTTGTTAATTAGAGAGAGAGAGAGAGAGAGAGAGAGAGAGAGAGAGAGAGAGAGAGAGAGAGAGAGAGAGAGAGAGAGAGAGAGAGAGAGAGAGAGAGAGAGAGAGAGAGAGAGAGAGAGAGAGAGAGAGAGGAGAGAGAGAGATAACTAGATTTATAGTCATTGCATAATTTTTCGTGTCACTATTTACTGTCAAAGTCAAGTGGAATTTTGGCGGGAAAGAGTGAAAATTGTGGAGCAACTTCTCCTCTCACCTGGAACTAATAGCAGGTTAACGAACAGGTGTAATCCTCATTAGTACCTGTGCTGATGCATTAATGGCGACTGTGGTGGCTGGTGGGGTAAGGGGTGGCCGTGTGTGTGTGTGTGTGTGTGTGTGTGTGTGTGTGTGTGTGTGTGTGTGTGTGTGTGTGTGTGTGTGTGTGTTATGGTTTCACAAGGAGTCTTAGGTGTGTGTGGTTCCCTTGTGGTTCGTCAAGAGTGTGTTTAATGAAAGAAAGTGGCTTTTTTTTGTGTGTTTCTATGTATTTCTTTTCAAATATCTAGTTTTTTTTTTTTCATTTTCAATCTAGTTATATGTTCAAACCATTTTTTTCTATTTACTGTTATATTATTGACTCATGTTTTCAGTTTTTACTTTTAATTTATTTGTCTCATATTCTTTGTCTTTTTCATCTGCATCTAGTTCATTGCTCTTTTGTTTTCTCTCTCTTTGCTATCTCCTCCTCCTCCTCCTCCTCTTCTTCCTATGGTTATCCTCTTACACTCTTCATTGTTTTCATCTTTTTCTTAATCCTTCCTCTCATCCACCTCCACACTGTTTTTTTTCCTAATATTCCTTCCATTACTCACCAGCTTCACGTGCATCTCTTTCATCATCCTTGTGTTGCATTTGTAGTCATTAAGGCACACCTGTTAGGACTGGGATGAGGCAGGTGTGTCTATTGGAGGTAAGTGGAGGAGAATTGTGGTATGTGAAGGTATTGAGCGTTTTCTGTTTATTAATCTCGCACTTATGAACAAATTATTCTGTTGATTCTGTTATGAAGGTAATTTTATGATGCTTTGAATTCATTACACAAGATCGAGTCATATTCAATTTTTTTTTTTTTTTATCTGCAAAAAACTATATTTAAACTTTTTGGGGAATGGAGAAAAGTACAAGCTAAATAAAAAAAAAAATTATTGTTTATGATATTGTTCTTTTGTTCAGCAGGAGTGATCTATGTGCTTGTAAAACGTTTCAAGGCAGTGTGTTATGTGTTACAATGCATCGTTACGTATACTTCACGAATGCCACCAATATACACATTCATTTTTTGTCCAAATTCAAAATAAATCACTCCCACCCACCAATCCTTCCTAATATAATGGCATAATTTCAGAACCATCGAGCACACAGAATCTAATACATATTTATCACCCTACGTAATATACTAGTTATTGCAAAAAATAATTATGCAAATTTTAGATGAAAAGGACACACACGTACTTATATAAAAAAAATTTTTGCTGTTACGGCCTCGTTTCATTAATTATGCGACGACATAAGGTATTAATAATTAATGAACGCCATTAATTAATACATTGAAGTAACCCAAGTTCGGTCATGTCTCTTTTAAAGTCAATATCTACCTCTTTTAAGCTCATACCTGTCTCTCTAATATTCATCCCTGTCTATTTTAAGTCCATTTCTCTGATTTCTACCTTGATTCCTGTCTCACTTCTTGGTTGGTTTTTATCCAATACCTCTCTTTTTTTTTTTCTTTCTTTTTTTCTCTCTCTTTTCTCTCTCTTTTCTCTCTGCCTTGGACCACGTTTGACCCTTCCCGCCTCCTACACCTTCTTTCTTATGCAACCTTAGAGTCTCTGTGCGGTCAGTCGTGTTGGGTTAAAAAAAAAAAAGTAATTTAGCTGATCTTCTCTTATCGTCTGACCTTGACCCACTGGTGTAAAGTCCATTAAATCTGCAAATACAGCTGACCTTTCTTGTACAGAGGTTAATGGTCTTGTTTTCTTCGCTTCTTTGAGTTCATTATAGTATTACAGTTCTTCTTAGTTCATTCTTTAGTTCTTCTTTAGTTCTTTAGTTCTTCTTTAGTTCTTCTTTAGTTCTTCTTTAGTTCTTGTTTAGTTCTTCTTTAGTTCTTGTTTAGTTCTTCTTTAGTTTCTTGTTTAGTTCTTCTTTAGTTCTTCTTTAGTTCTTCTTTAGTTCTTCTTCGCAACACGGAAGGTGGTAATGGTTGGACTTTCTGTGGGTCTAATTACTTGACGAGTCCTTGTTTTGGGGCAGGTAAGGCTTTTGGTTACCTGGTCATGTTTCTGGATCTCCTAATTGAAGGGTCTATTCTGTTACCTGAGCCTCGCGAAAGTGTTAATGACAGCCACACCGCCGCCTTTACCCTCCTTTTTTCTCTTTGCTTCCTCCTTTCTTTCCTGTTCTTCTTTTATTTATTCTATTTTCTCTTCTCTTGATTATTCTGATTAGTTTTTTTTTTTTATTTGCCCTTTCCCCCAACAATCCATTTTCTTCTCCTTTTCGTCCTTGTCCTCACTTCTCTGATTTCCTATTATATGTATTTCCATTAAGCCCCAAAAATTTGATATCCGGATTGAATGATATTCGGTTAACATTGACATCAGCAAAACGCTCTCCGCTGAAAATCTATATGTCCTATTCGGTGTTTGAATATTCGGTGATTCAGTAAAGATTAGCAAAGATCAAAAACTGGAAACTACCAAAACGATTAACAAGGAGTGAGTGGGAAATAGTGGTGAGCTGGCGGAGTCACACATCTTGACATCAATAGTATGCAAATTCTTCGTGAAAATTTTGTATTGGGATGAAGTGCTCGAATTTCTGTTGGATATGAAAATTACCGAAACCAGAAACCAGTTACCTGCATCCCTCCTACATGGTTTCAGAAGACTTTGTTGGATAAATATTTTCCTCCTCCTCCTCCTCCTCTTCCTCCTCCTCCTCCTCTTCCTCCTCCTCCTCTTCTACATTCTTTCCTACCTTCACTGATATAGCCTCTCAGGTGTTTTCTTCATTATACCTGTAAATGCCTCTATATATATATATATATATATATATATATATATATATATATATATATATATATATATATATATATATAATGTGTCGCGTAAGCTAATGTATTTGGAATGATGGATGGACGCTGCTGGGTATTGGTGGTGGTGGTGGTGGTGATGGTGGTGATGGTGGTGATGGTGGTGATGGTGATGTTGTTGTGGCAGGGGACGGGACACATTATCCTAATTGAGTCGTATCATTTCTCTCTCTCTCTTCTTTTTTTTTTTCTCTCTCTCTCTCTTTCACTTTTAATGATAGCAATAGCCGTAACTTACTCCTATTTTCTCACTTTCCTATACAGATTCCATGATATTTTGTCCATACTACATGGTATCACTTCCTCTTCCGGCCAGCTTTGGCTGCAGGGAGGGTTGGGTGGGGAGGAGCCTTTCACTTTGCTGTCCTTTTGTCTCTATCAAATAGACATTATAGTAATAGTGTAGCCACACGGACAGCCTCGTTAAGTCTGACTGTTGCTGTCTGTTCTTCCTTTGTGGTCTTTTGTACTCTTTACATATTAGGATTTCTGTGTAAAAGTTTGAATATAGGGCTTAGGGCCGGGATTCTGTATATTGAATGAAAGCGAATATTGAATTTTTACTCCAGATGTACGTTTTTCGCATCTTTCTTAATTTCATTCTAAAGTAAAAAAAAAAAAAAAAAAAAATGGCTCAAACGGAAGAAGGTGGATGTTAAGGATACACCAAGATGAGTGAAGGATTGCCAAGTAAGGGAAGAGAGTCATGGGGTAGGAAGAGAGAGGCGTGTGGCGTGTGGCGTGTGGCGGGGCTCAAAGGAAGGGAAGTGACGGAGGCCGGAGTGAAGGGAATAGGGAGTGGAGGCAGTGACAGGCCAATGATGGAATATACCTCAATACCTGTCCTTCAGCCCACCGCCCGACGAGGGAAGCGAGATTATAGCCTATATATGGTCGATGCCTAGGTTGTGGGCTGAACGATAACGACGGAGAAGGAGGAGAAGGAGGAGGAGGAGGAGGAGGAGGAGGAGGAGAAGGTGAAATAGGAGGAGGAGGAGGAGGAGGAGGAGGAGGAGGAGAAGGTGAAATAGGAGGAGGAGGAGGAGGAGGAGGCATCGTAACAGGCTCTCTTTCCTTGATCGAAAGTCTCGCGCTGTTCCCGAGCCATTCCGCCTTTCTCCATCCATCATAGGGGCGCGTCAGGCCATCTGGGGATATGTATTTTATATCCACGCGACACGCCTCTACCTAACACTCAAGGTGACGCTGCCTTTTACCTTTGCACCTCCCATCCCCTTCCTTCCCCTAGCAGAAACTCCCCCATTTTTCCAGCATTCTCTCTGTTTAAGTCCCTCATTGAACCTTCCTTATAGAAATTTTTTCCACTTATTTTTTTACACCTAAGGCCTTGTAACACCTGCGTACTCCCCTTTGTAGGCCGGTGGTGTGTAGCCTCCCTAGGGGTCTGTGTTGAGTGATGGGACTAAGCTGCCAACGAAGCTCACTAGGTTACCTCGTCCCCTATTGAAGGAAGCTCACTCGTGTTGTGTCACCGTCTCAGCCGTTGATTTATGCTGTGTGTGACTAAATGTTTTTTTTTTTTTTTTTTTTTTTTTTTTTTTTTTTTTTTTTTTTTTTTTTTTTTTTTTTTTTTTTTTTTTTTTTTGCTAGTGAAGGGATTAGTTATTGATGAATTTTGATTTTTTTTCCTCTATATTGTTTGTAATTTTTTTGTTTTGTTTTTTTAAGATTGTTTCAAAGTGAGTATCATGATGCTTTTGAAAGTGAATTAATTGTTATTAGGTTTCTTTTTGTATGGTTGCTTTCTTTGTTTGTTTTACGGACACACACACACACACACACACACACACACACACACACACACACACACACACACACACACACACACACACACACACACACACACACACACACACATAGCCAAGCGTGACGAAAGGGGGTGAAACAATGGTACTGAAAAAAAAAAAGAGAAAGAATAAATTAAAATAGAAAAAAAAGAGAGTCGCGGCGTAAACATTGCATGCATATACCGTTGTTTGTGTCAAAATTCAAAATAATTCAAAACAAAATAAAAATAACGGAAAAATAAAGTTGCAAAAAGTCAAAATTTGCACACGAGCGAGAGAGAGAAAAAAAGACAGAAAGAAAAAAAGAAAGAAAAGGGAATGATGCACAGGAAGGAAGGAAGGAAAAAAGAAAAGGAAAAAAAATACAAATATAACAAAGAATAAATAGAATTGGAACACACACACACAAAAAAAAAATAACAAGGCAGGAGGTAGAGTCTGTAGGCACCAGTTATTTTCGTGTGTCTGTCTGTATATAGTTGTATAAAAAAAAAAGATAGTAAATGTTATCCCCTGCCGACTTGAGTTATGGAGGTCGGCAGGAGGGAAAGAAAGAGTGGGAAGGAAGAAAGAAAAGGACATGGAATATAAGGAAGGAAGAAAAGCACAGGAAAAAGATTTATTAGTAGAGTGGGTGAGGATGGTATGAAGAGGCAGAAGGATGTGTGGATAGATGAGAGGAAAGTGATGGGAAATATTATGTTGGTTGATTTGTTAGTTATATAAGAAGGACTGGAAGGAAGGTGAAGGCAGGAGGGAATAAAAGATGAAAACAGGGGAAAAAAATAGGTGGTTATAATATTAAAAGAAAAATCTAAGAAAATAAAAATTGACACTAGTATGGTATTTACTCTTTTTCAAGTCCTCAAATGTTGACTTTTTAAATGATAAATAACAAAGCTTTGAAAAATTGAAGTGAAAATATTGTTGGGAGTAAAATATATATTGTTTATTAAAATGTTGCTTTTTTTTGTGTGAGAGAGAAAAAAAAAATCAAGTCATTCGAAAGTTTAATAGTACCTCCACATCGTTCCTCCTCTTCCTCCTCTTCCTCCTCTTCTTCCTCTTCTTTCTTCTCCTGATAAAAGAGGAGGAACGCTATATCAATATCTATAATCTGTGGCAAATAATGTCTTGCCACTGAAAAGACCGTGGAGGGAATGGGGGCAGGATTTTGGAGAGGAGGAGGAGGAGGAGGAGGAGGAAGAAGAAGAAGAGGAAGTGGAGGAGAATTAAAAAGAAAATGAGTTAAAGGAAGATAGGAAACCATAAGATACTCACTCACTCACTCACTCACTCACTCACTCACTCACTCACTCACTCACTCACTCACTCACTCACTCATTCATCCACTAACCAATAAAAATAAAATAAAAAACAAGAGTAATAGTAATAGTAACAATAATCATACCACCACCACCACCACCACCACCACCACCACCACCACCACCACCACCACCACCACCAGTACACACAGCCTAAACGGAGCATCAACACAGCCATGCATTTCCTTCCTGTATACGTTTCACACACCTTATGACTTTCAATGAATAAATAAATGAATAAACTCACTATTCCCCACCCCCATTTCCCCAACCCATTCCCCAACCCCATTTCCCCATCCTTCCTCCCCATAATATAAGCAGACAAACCCTAGTAACTTAGTATAATAATAATAATAATAATAGAAAAAATATGAATGGAAATATTAGACGACGTGGGAGGGAGGAAGTTGATGGTAAAGTTTTGTTTGTAAATATGAGATGCAATGAAGAGGGAGGGAAGGAGGGAGGGATGGAGAGAAGGATGGAGGGAAGGAAAGAAGATAGAGTTTTGTTTTCCCTTCAGTGTGTAATTAGAGGAAACCCTTGACCCTCCTCCCTGCAACACCTTTCCGTCGATGAGGCAATTATAACTTTCCACTATGAGCAATTTCCTTTTTACCTTCATATCCACGAAGCCTGTGTCGTTAGGTCTCCTCCTCCTCCTCCTCCTCCTCCTCTCCTCCTCCTCCTCCTCCTCCTCCTCCTCCTCCTCCTCACCTTGTTCGTCTATCTACATGTCTTTATCATCTTCCAAGAACTTGCTTTCATCCTTCCAGTTCTAACTCATAGCTGTATCGAAGAGAGGAAAGGACATTTGTAAGAAAAGGAGGATAAAAGAGGATTAAGAAAGAGTAAGAAGCCTATTTAAGTGTTATTAATTTACAAAAAGAGAAATTGCACAAAATGATGAGAGAGAGAGAAGAGAGAGAGAGAGAGAGAGAGAGAGAGAGAGAGAGAGAGAGAGAGAGAGAGAGAGAGAGAGAGAGAGAGAGAGAGAGAGAGAGAGAGAGAGAGAGAGAGAGAGAGAGAGAGATAGAGAGAGAGGAAAGAGAGACACACACACACACACACACACAGAGATGTCCTCGTAGATTGAATTATGGTCTCCAGGTTATATTTGTCCTGCCTCACCGTGGAATAGTGACATTCTAGTACTGAATTTTCACACAATAATGATGTTACTACTGCTTCTACTACTACTATTGATAATAATGATAATAATAATAATAATAACAATAATAATAATAATAACGATACCCAAAACTGCTATACATCACCCTTGAAAAAACACTTAAAACACAGGTAACACGAACACCTGCCATGGAAAAATATACAAATAATAGAACAAAAAAATATTAAACATCCGCGAAAAAAAACATATAATATAGCAGCTTTTACACATTTAACAACACTTTCCACCTGTTCTTCCCCTTCCCGTCAGGTAGTAAGTAGAGCCTTTGATGACGTACTTCGCAGGTCTTTGATGGCTTAGAGGGAGCGAGGCGTGGCAGAAAGTATCTTAAGAGTCAGTAAAGTAGCGAGAGTGAGAGAGGGGTAGGAAGGTAGGAAGGTTGAAGAAGGGAAAACTTTGCCTTAATACTACCAAAGGAGATGCAGTATTGAGAAGGTACTCGTGGGATTTTTGCGTGCACGTCTACGTCTGTAAATAGTCTAAGGGAACATAAATGCGTTGGTGGTTCTTGGGGGTGGTTCTTGGGTGTGTGTGTGTGTGTGGGTGTGTGTGTGTGGGTGTGGGTGTGGGTGTGGGGGGGGGCGGGGGGGAGGAGGCTGCAAGCAAGGATAGCGAGTGCAAAATTAGACCAAAGAGAAAGACGGAGGGAGAGGGAAGTAGTGAGAGAGAGAGAGAGAGAGAGAGAGAGAGAGAGAGAGAGAGAGAGAGAGAGAGAGAGAGAGAGAGAGAGAGAGAGAGAGAGAGTTATGAGTGACATGTCTATCACTCACTCTACTCCTCCTTTGGAACCTACCTACATACATACATACATAAATACATACATACATACATACATACATACATACATAAATACATACATACATGAAACTTGGAATGAGGTGCTTCGGACATCACAGTTTATTCCTTGTACCTGTGTAAGAAACTTTGTTAATCTACCTGCTGGGACGTCGAAGGGATACGAACTGAAT
Organism: Cancer borealis; assembly: GCA_036785275.1. Lineage (NCBI taxonomy): Eukaryota > Metazoa > Arthropoda > Malacostraca > Decapoda > Cancridae > Cancer > Cancer borealis. The sequence goes on from JAXIVD010011914.1 coordinate 9,058, forward strand.
GATAACGAGGCTTGATATTTACTCTACAGCATCTATATAGCCACGAAAAGAAGAAAAACTCTCTCTCTCTCTCTCTTCTCTCTCTCTCTCTCTCTCTCTCTCTCTCTCTCTCTCTCTCTCTCTCTCTCTCTCTCTCTCTCTCTCTCTCTCTCTCTCTCTCTCTCTCTCTCTCTCTCTCTCTCTCTCTCTCTCTCTCTTTCCGATCACCATTTCTGAGATATTGATGGGGATAACCTTTATGTGAACCTGACTTATGGCTCAATTTCCCCTCGCTGCACCGGGAGAGGGATGGCAGAGGAAGGGGAAAGGGAAGGGTAGGAAAGAGAGGTGTGTGGACTTAGGGATAATAGGAAGGGGGTATGGGTAGGTTTGGGGGAGGGGAAACAGGTTATTGGTGGATAGGAAAGGAAGGGAAAAAGGAACGGATAGAATAGGCCTATCACTATCACGGTGGAAAGGGAAAGGTAACAGATGGAATAAATAAGTCGAAAAATAAGAGTATTAGGCCTAGATTGATATAGCCTCAAGTTTTCTTTCCCTTCCTGCTTCTCTTCCTCCTCCTCCTCTCCTCCTCCTCCTCCTCCTCTTCGTTCTCGTGTAACTGTACGTAATGTGTTCACAGTTGGTAATGATATTTTCTTTTGTCTATAATGAGGATGAAAGTTAGGAATACAAAATGCAAAGACAATGATAAAAGTGTTGAACTTGTATCGTGAACCGTTGGAAGCCAAGATAAACCTCGATTTCTAATGAAGACTATTCAGTGAAATGTTTTGTGTTTGGCAATAAAATAAAAAAGAGAAAAGCGCATTAAATGTACATGTAAATGATGTGCCATTATGTTTGGTGCGATGGTGCTTGACGTGAGGTGCAGTGTGTATGTTACGATACAATCAGTACTGACTGGTTTTATGTTTGTTACAAATAATGAATAGGCTTTGTATTTGTACACAAGTACTTAAAAGGCTTTATGTTAGCACAAAATAATACATACGTTGCATGTTTGTATATAAAACTGCGATCGCAACAAAATTCTAGAAATAATGAGTAAGCTTCATTTGAAAACGAAGCTTAGCATTGATTTCCGCCGCTCGTGATACATATTTAAGAGTTGCAGCAACACGTTTAATGTACTAATGCTATGAAAGTCATTGCATTGTTCCTGGTATGTTTGTCAATACTGAGAAAAAACAGGTTCCATTACCAAGAATCAACTTACATAGTACGAATAAATGAACAGTTACACAAACATTTTTAATTGAGCCAATCACTGATTTCGATAGAAGGTATGGGGTCACTACTAGTCTACTACTACTACTAC
>JAXIVD010011915.1:0-2500 GCA_036785275.1 Cancer borealis
TGTTACTGTATACGAATTAATATTTTCTCTCTTTTTTCCTCTCCCTTTTTTTTTTTCTCTCTCTCTCTCTCTCTCTCTCTCTCTCTCTCTCTCTCTCTCTCTCTCTCTCTCTCTCTCTCTCTCTCTCTCTCTCTCTCTCTCTCTCTCTCTCTCTCCCTCTCTCTAGGTGAAGGGGACGCAACAGTCGCCTCCCCCAGCAGCTTCCTGTCCAATCTAAGACCAGCAAGCGCGTCCAGAGGGATACAGGTAGGTATTCTTCAAAGGCTACATTCCTACAAACACTTCTAGGCAGGTTTTTTTCCCACTCGCTGCCTCACTACTATCACTAATCCTTATGTTTTTCCCCAGATGATGAGTCCGTGGAGTCCTTCAGTGAGGTGGTGCCAGGGAGAGGCATCCCCATCCCTTCACCATTACCATCCTTCCATCAGAAAAGACACACCATCAACAGTAACTACGGAGGACTAGGAAGCTTCGCCTCTGCATCTGGTGTGGGATTGGGTCTTCCATCCTTCTCGTCCTTTGGTAACCCCGCGTCAAGTGTGGGACAGGCTGGTGTCGGGCTTGACCTCAATCCTGTAGATCCTGCGTACAGAATGGCCTTCGCTTCGAACACTCCTTCCCTCGCACAGCCAGACTTCTTTGCTAGGGAACTTGAAGCTCTTGAAGATTTGATCCAGGCTGGCTCTGTCTCCAGTGGCGTAGCTCTGTCTATTGCCAACCCTCCAAGCTATCAGAGTGATGCCAGTAGTGTTGGGGGACAGCATGCATTGTCAGGGGACTTCCAAGGCATTCCCCTAGAAGTCACAGAGATAGGGAACTTACAGGGCGACCCCTTCTCAGGAGACCCACATATCCTCCCAGGGGATATTCTCAGTCTTACCTCTGGGGACCTGCAGGGGTTACAGGGAGCCTCCTTAGGGGTTGGTGGAGGACTGCAGGGAAATTTTGGAGCCCTCATTGGCACTGACTTGCTAGGGAACACTGGAACACTGCAGGGTGCGTCAGGAGGCCTTGGAGAGTCATTTCTAGGTTCCAGTGGTCTTGACGGGCTAAATCTGGGCCCCGGAGACTTTTACGGGCTGCAGAGTGACTCCTTCGGGGCTCCTTTGTCCCTTGCAAATACCGGAGGGTTGCAGGGTGGAGCAGGAGGGCTTGATGGGCTACACGGTGACTCCTACGGGGTTCCCTTGTCCCTTGCAAATACCGGAGGGCTACAGGGTGGGGCAGGAAGTTTAGACGGGTTGCAGGGTGGCTCTTTTGGAACTTCTTTGCCTCTTGGCAACACTGGAGGTCTACAGGATGGGGCAGTAGGATCTGATGTGCTGCAGAGTAGTTCTTTTGGAACTTCTTTGCCTCTTGGCAACACTGGAGGTCTACAGGGTGGGGCAGCAAGATCTGACGGACTACAGGGTGGTGTTTCTTTGACTCTTAGTAACAACGGTGGCTTAGTGAGTGGGTCTGTGGGCTTGGACGCACTGCAGGGAGGCTCATTAGGCGTTCCATTGACTCTTGAAAGTACTGGAAATCTACAAATCGAGTCTGTGGCTCTGGGTGATTTGCATAATTATGTGAGTGACTTACAGGCAAACACAGCAGGCCTTGCGGCGACACAGCTAAACTCTGGCGGCTCGGCCGGAGTGCCCCTTCTGGCTGGAGGACTGGGCGGAGCAGATCTAAGCGTCTTAAGCACAGTCGATCCCCCAGTGACTACCGGAGCATTTGGAATCTCCAACGTGCATTCAGGCGACCTCGGCAACGTCGGAGTGTCCCTCGCGGATGCTGTTCAAGTTAACCAGTTCTCAGCCAATCCCACAGATGTACCAGGAACCTTCACCGCTTCCTCCTTTGACGCCGCCTCACTGGACAGTCTGGGTCAGCTGTTGAGCGACAATGTGGATGGTGTCACAGACCCCGGCCAGTCCCTCGGCAGCTTCCTCATGGATCTCAATGGCAAGAACGGAATGATGGTCCTTCCAGCCTCCAACCTGGATGCCCTACAGACCGGTCAGCTGAGTGTCGCAGCAGCAACCAACGTCTCCCTCCTTACTAACTTCGACATTAGTGCGGAGGTGAACAACGACGGTTTACTCGACTTTGACATCGATTTCAACATTCAAGACGCGAATGATATTGTTGTCGCCCCGAGCCTCGCCACCATCCTCGCCTCGACCGCCGGCGGGGACATCACTGCATCGGAAAGCGGGGACTCACTCTTCTTATCCTTAAGCAGCAACATTTCCTCTTTACCCTCCACCACCCCTATCACTTCTTCGACTACCACCACCACCACCACCACCACCCCTGGCCCGCCGCGTCTGGCCAGTTTCCTCCCAGACTTGCTGTTCGCTAAAGGCCAGTTCTTCGGCACACTGCTGGGAGGACTAGCGGACATCGGCTCCACCATCATCACAGCCATCACTGAGACTGACTGGTTGTCGCCTCCCCCGCCACGGTCATACAAGTAGTGGGTGTAAGGGCGGCTGAACACTGCTGGGCA
>JAXIVD010011915.1:7500-10375 GCA_036785275.1 Cancer borealis
AAGAAGGTAAGTACGTACATAGAATAAAGTACACACACATACACTAACATATTACCGCGACACCTCTCTCTAGACACCAACTTTCTCCTGACAAAAAGTAGTCATGTTATATTTTTTTGCCTCACTGCCCACAACACTGACCCGCCTCTCTTGTCTTGCATCTTCCCCTTCCCTCTTTACCTTCCCCTCCCCCTTCCCCTTCCCCTTCCCCTGCCCCTTCCTCTTCCCTCTCTACCTGCCCCTACACTACCCTACCAATCTCACCTGTTCGTCTGTCTGTCTGTCTGTTCCTCAGGTAACCCTAAGGCCGGTCGGTGTGTTCCATAAGTTTCTCGTATAAACTAAATTATCTTAACATCAGTTGTAGATAGTTTTATTTTTTAACTTTATTTCTTTCTTTTTTTTCTTTTTCTCTCTCTCGGGATTTTTTCTACGGCAGCTCCATATAGGAATACCACATAAGAAAGTGAGACTCGACCATCTGTACGTGAGAGAGAGAGAGAGAGAGAGAGAGAGAGAGAGAGAGAGAGAGAGAGAGAGAGAGAGAGAGAGAGAGAGAGAGAGAGAGAGAGAGAGAGAGAGTCAACCATTCTTCCTATAGTGGTTATCTCACTCCATAAGTTTTAAATTGACATCCTTTCCATTTTCACAAACACCTTCTCCACCACCAACAAAACAAGAAAACGAACGTATCCCTTCTATATTAATTCTCTACTGAAATTAATGCGACATATATGTAACTATACGTGTTTTACTATAGCCCAAAAACCAGCTAGAATGCTACATAGAATACAAAAAGTCTCCTTCTTCCTTCCATACTAAACACGGAAGCTGATGTAACACAAGGAGAGGAAGACGACTGGTACTGAAACGGTTTTCTTGCATTATTTTCGACAAAAACTTGAATTTTGAGGCAAGTAGCTTCTTCACCTTGACTCTTCTTCTAGCGAACTCAAGCGGGGAAAGAAGCATTCCATAAACACTTTGAATCGAGTGTTTATCCGATACGATGAGTAGATTCAAATCCTACACACCTGGTGACACTAACACAATCAACACACCTGTGATATTAATGAAACTGATCTTCCATTTTGACATTCCTCCACTACATACTTATAGGGAGGAGTGGCTAGACGACTTTTTTCTTTACCTTTTCATACCCTTTAGCCAATGCAAAAAAAAAAAAAAAACATAGTATTCTTAACTGCAAGCATGATGTATGTTCGATTAGTTAAGGCGCGAGAAAGCTTGAGAAAAAATACCATTGGGTTCTTGTACCGAATGTACCCAACGCCCCACCCAACACTGCCTCTCCCTTCCTCCCCCCGTCTAAAAGCAGCGGGAGGAAGTACAGGAACCTTACGATGAAAGGCAACATGAAGGTAATGCTTAGAGACACTTTCCTCAGAATGAGGTCAGGACTCGAATCCAGCCCACCACCCCTACAACAAGGAGAGAGTCACTCCACCACCTTATCACCGTCTACGTAACTGATACTTGGAAGAAAAAACTGAATGAAAATTGAAAGATAGAAAAAAAAAATAGAGAAATAGAGAGTGAGTCTGTATACATTAATTTAATCCTATACAGTTATCTTGAAACATAAGGGAAAAAAATATGATGGTGATGATGATGATAGTGATGATTAATAATAGTGATGACTTAGCATATCTATTGAGCTTTCATGTAGGGTCACTCTCAGTATGGAACAAAAAGATCAGCGAGTTTTTTTTCCCTTTTTTTCCTTGTGTTTTCTTTACTCCTTTATTCTGCTCTACACACTTCATTACCCTGTTGAATGAGACCGTTTAGAGACCACTGTTTAAGGTGACACACGCGTTATTTGTGTTCAATGGAGGTAATGGGGATTAAACTCTGTGTGTGTGTGTGTGTGTGTGTGTGTGTGTGTGTGTGTGTGTGTGTGTGTGTGTGTGTGTGTGTGTGTGTGTGTGTGTGTGACATAACTCGCTTTCAATTACTTTAAGTTTATTTCTTCTTCTTCACATATCACACAAACAAATACACAAACACACACACACACACACACACACACACACACACACACACACACACACACACACACACACACACACACACACACACACACACACACACCAAAGCCAATACACAAAAGAGCTAGATTGAAACACAGCCTCCACTATCACCACCACCACCACCACCACCACCACCACCACCACACCCTTTTCACCTAGACAGAAGGGAAAGGGGGAAGGAAAGGGGCGTGGGGGTGGGAGGGTGCCAAGGTATTGCATCAGTGAAAAAGAGAGAGAGAGAGAGAGAGAGAGAGAGAGAGAGAGAGAGAGAGAGAGAGAGAGAGAGAGAGAGAGAGAGAGAGTGGGGAATGCTGTTACCTTAAGGCTGGGCTACCTGGTGAGAAAGGTGTGTGAAAGGGTTAAGGTGATCATATAGAAAACCAAGTGATGAGGTTAAGTTAAGTTAGGTTAGGTTAAGGTTAGGTTAGGTTAGGTTAGATTAGGTTAGATTAAGTTAAGTTTAAGGTTAAGGTTAAGTTAAGTTAAGTTAAGTTAAGTTAAGTTAAGTTAAGATTAAGTTAGGTTAAGTTTGTCATAAAGAGGAAAAAAAAAGGAAAAGATAGAAATAGAAAAAGGAAAAGATAACAAAAAAAAAAGAAAGAAACGAGGAGTAGGAGGAAGAGGAAAAGAAAGAGGAGGAGGAGGAGGAGGAGGAGGAGGAGGAGGAGGAGGAGGAGGAGGAGGAGGAGGAGGAGGAGGAGGAGGAGGAGGAGGAAGAGTATTTCCAGCTGTTGGTCAGGGAAAGTAGAGGCTCGATGTACTCTAAGTGGAGGTCAGAGAGAGAGAGAGAGAGGAAGGGAGTGGAGGGTGGAGGAGTGGAG
>JAXIVD010011916.1:0-10375 GCA_036785275.1 Cancer borealis
GTAACCGTAAAGGTCACCACAAACATGGGGATCATTCTATTTTTTTGTTGAAATCATATGCAATGATCCGCCATTTTTCTGGAGTAGTTGTACAAACGATCTGCTCACGTTTGTATTCTTCAACAATGGCCTGGCAAACTTCTGGGATCAAGATGCTGATGGCATTACGAGCCACTCTAAAGTCATACTGTAATGTATTGTGTACTTGTCGCCAGTTGATAAGTAGCTAAGGGTGACAGCTAGTTTAGGACCAAGGTTCAGTGTTTTTCTGTATGTAGCGTCTTGTTTAGACAATATGGGTGTTAATCTTGTCAGCAGTTCGTAAAATATCTCTGGTGGCATGCGGAGAAAGTTGAAGAATGAGGGCTTATCATTCAACTTCAAACTTTTTATCAGTCTGTGGTAACGATCAAACTGCAGCCTACTTTCAATATTCAACCAGTCTCTGACACAGCATGTTCTATATTGACTCCTTCTCCGTCTTATTCTCCTGGACAGCACAAGAGCAGCAGCAGCAGCATCCAGCGCAGCCAGTTGTCCTTGGAGCAAGACCATCTGGTCCATAGAAATATGGTAAACCTTTAACTTAACAAAAATCATATCTTGCATTATCAGTAATTGCCTCTGCAACGTTTCTTTACTAAAACAAATACTACTAGTGGGTGCTTAAGAAACAGCCATCTTATTTTCAGGGCCTGCTTGCAACACAGAAGCCGGAGACAATGGAGTTAGTTTTTTAGCCCTCAATAATGCACTTAATATGCTTGGTCTTAATAAATTGTGATTGATGTGTTTTCTATAAATAAATATAAAAAATAACATAGATTCATCACTTCTTTCAATCGTCCATACCACAAAATCGCTCCTATTTATATAATTTTTAACATAAATTTGATCCATGTCATACACATAATCATCCACATTCACAGGGCTTTCATATAGGATTTTCCTTAGATATCCTTATGCGGAGCCTATTAGTCTTTTACACAATCTCCCAAACCATGGAGCCCATGGTTTGGGAGGTTGTGTAAAAGATTAATAGGAAGTGATGAAGTGATGAATCTATGTTATTTTTTATATTTATATATAGAAAACGTTACAGTGTTCCATAACAACGGGACAAACATTGTATATATATATATATATATATATATATATATATATATATATATATATATATATATATATATATATATAATATATATATATATATATATATATATTTATATATATATATATATATATATATATATATATATATATATATATATATATATATATATATATATATATATATATATATATATATATATATATATAGGAACACAGCAACATGTAACAAGACGATGAAACTGTAGGTAGCTGGTAGGCATTGGAAACATTGCAAAAGTTGTGCATATGCAAAATTTCATGCAATTGCAACCAATATTGCAATATAGCAATTTTAGTGAATGAAACACATCAATCACGATTTATTAAGACAAAGCTTATTAAGTGCATTATTGAGGGCTAAAAAACTATCTCCATTATCTCCGGATTCTGTGATGCAAGCAGAAGATAAGATGGCTGTTTCTTAAGCACCCAATGTAGTATTTGGTAGTATAAATCTCCACACACATCATAGATGCATTAATTCTTCCTAGAATTCCTCGCTTATTAGAGGGATCCCTTCTGATCCTGATTTAAAATTGGAAGCGTTGTCACTATATATGAGCTACCAATCTTATAAATGCATTAAGAAAGGATTATGTTGTAAGGTTCTCCTTTGCATTGCAAGTGACTTTCAATCAACATTTAGAATTTTAGAACATCAGATGGAGAACAAAGAGACATTTTTTTTGTTTCTGTGATGGCGCTTACATCATAATGCTCACCTGATAAATGTTCCCTATAGAGCTCCTGCACCTGACGTCACACCCCGATCCGAAATGTAGACAACCGCCATGTTTGTAGGTTACCCGACCAACTTTTGGGAGCACAATTACAAGAAAACAGCGCAAGAAATGCATAAAATTGATAGTTTTCAACCATGGTAACTACCTGCTGTGCATACAAATGTAACACCAGGCATGGAGAGGTTATGGGAATGCGTTTCTACAAAATACCAGCTGACAAAGAAATCCGTGACCAATAGATTTCGGCTTTAAAGAGAGCCCAGAGAATAAAAAAGCCTCATAAGCGGTGGGAGACCAAAGGCAGTCATTGGCGAGTGTGCAGTGATCACTTTGTTGAAAGTATGTAGTAATGAACACATCTGGCCACTATGATAATGTGTTTATTCTTTACAACTACTGCTCCAGCTCTTTAATTTGTTCTCTTTTTCCCTATGACATAGTGTACTCAACACATCTGTGAAGGTTTCAGCCCGTGCTTACCACGTCTTTGAAGTTATGTTATATTATGTTGGTTAGGTTAGGTTAAGTTATGGTTAGGTTAAGGTTGTTAAGTTAGGTTACGGTTATGTTATGTTTAGGTTAAGTTAGGGTAAAGATTAGAAAGATGATCATGCCTGTTTTTTGGACGAAAATGTTTTTTGCTGATATATTTTGATGTGTTTTGAATTAATCTGATGTTTGTTATGCAATACAAACTTTTTTTCTCTCCAAGGTAAACATTGCCACAAGAAAGTCAGATTAATTCAAAACCATCACCAGAAATTTGAAATAAATTGCCTTAAGTAATTCTAAGTAAACCTAATTAAACCTAAGCCAACCTAATTAAACCTAACTAACCAATTGGGTCGTCCTACGCATCTCTACCTAGTTTAGGATTGGTTTGATTTGCTTAGTTTAGGTTAGGTTTAATTAGTTTTGCTTAGGTTAGATTTAATTATGTTTGCTTAGCATTACTTAAATCAATTTTTCTCCTATTGCATGTGATGTTTTTTAATCAATCTGACTTTTTTGTTGCAATTTTTATCTTGGGAAAAAATAATAATGCATAACAAACAACAGATTAATTCAAAACACATCAAAATATATCAGAAATAACTGCTTTGTCCAAAAACCAGACTGGGTCGTCTAATCCTACCTTAACTTAATCATAACATAACCGTAACATAAGCTAACAATCTTATGTAATACTACTAAACAGCCATGGCACACCGTAACACCAACCACCCAAAATCTCAGGATACAGAACACACACAAAAAACTACTCAAACAGACCTCAGGACGGCACAGCCATAGCAGTCAAAAACTCCATTACACACAAAATTTATGATACCTTCATATCAGACCTCCTTGCCATAGAAATAGAAACAGTCACAGGCCCCATAATTATTGCTACATTATATCAACCTCCTACAAGAACCTATATTCCTATTCCCGACTTCATCCAACTGTTCAGAAGGAACACACCTGTCTATCTGATAGGGGACCTAAACGCCAATCACCCAACACTTGGCTACAGACACACCAACACTAAAGGCAGAGAAATCCAACACCTAATAACACAGAGAACAATAACACATCTAGGACCAACTTTCCACACATACTACACACACAACACAGCCACCACACCTGACATCATTCTATCAAACAACAGAACATATCATAACACACACACAACACAAGGCCCTCTCACAAGCAGTGACCACATACCTATAATATTCACAAGATCTGCCTCACCCATACAGACACCAATTCCCCCCAGACCATGGTTCTCTAAAGCCAACTGGGACAATTTCAAGGAAGAAATATCACTCAATATGCAAAGTAATTCCACTGTACAACACGATACACCAGAAAACATCGACATCAAAATTGCACAATGGTACTCCACCATAGACACATCATTAAAAACCCACATCCCCACAACACGCCACAGAACACTCCCACACACACCACAGTCAGAACACACAAAATCTAATACACCAATTTCAAGCACTCAGACAACACTCAACGAGACACGGATGGATACTACAACACTACAACAGATACCGAGAAATTAAAACCCTATTACACAACCAACTTCTCGAAGACTCAAATAATCACTAGAGCAACGCAATCACACACCTCTCAACACTATACCGGCACCCACCAGACTTCTGGAGGAAACTGAAAAACCTCTCAGGCAGCAACACGCCCAAACCTCACTACATACTTGACGGAAACAACACCAGACACTACACCTCCCACGAACAAGAAAACACCCACAGAGAGTACTGGCGACACATATATGAGGAAGAAGAGAACAACAACACAACCACACTTACAGTAACACAATACATGGAAGACAACACGCACAGAACAGCACCATACAACACCGCCGATCCCAACAGACTAAACGCAGATCTGTTCCTCACTATTAAAATCTCCACGGCAGACACCAAAGGCATTATAAAACAAATTAAAAAGACCTGTCCTGGTACCAGCGGCTTCAACAAAACAATATTAAACAACCTACCAAGCATCGCAATCACCAACCTAACCAACTTATTCAACGCTTCACTATCAGCTGGGTACTTCCTCTCCCCTTGGAAAAAGGCAACGGTAAAACTTATCGCCAAAATAAACAAACCACCAACAAGACCAGAAAATTTTAGACCTATCTCCCTTCTGGAGGTACCAGGAAAAATTTTCGAACGCATTATTAACCACAGACTGAGAGACTTCCAAGAAATAAAAGATCAATATCACCCCAATCAGTTTGGTTTCCGCCGCGGCCGTGGTACAAGCCAAGCAATTGCTCTGATATCAGAACAAATGGCACAAAACAAAGCAGATGGAGGCCACTGCCACTTAATACTGAGGGACATCAGCAAAGCATTTGACAAGGTATAGCACCAGGGACTTAAATTTTAAATACTTCACTTGGAGCTCCCTCCCGCTGCAGAGAGAATTCTCTGTAATTTCCTCGACAGCAGGGAGGCAAAAATCATCATAAACCAGCTCCATGGTGTCCTCTTCCATCTACAATGCGGTGTTCCTCAGGGCAGTGTATTATCACCAACCCTTTTCACAATATTCACTAAGGATCTTCCCCCACCACGGCATTGCATCACGATATCCTACGCTGACGACATCTCTCAAATTATAGGATATCAAGGAAGATCAAAACAAACATTAAAATTAAGAACAGAGAGAGAAATTAGACAGATAAATGAGTACGAAGAAAAATGGAGAATAAAAACAAACATAAACAAATTTACACCAATCTCACTTGGAAACTATCATTATCCCCCCTCACAATAAATAACATAGTAACTGATTACAAGAACAAAGAGAAAGCCCTCGGTCTTCATATCTCTCTACGAGGCTACATCAGAAACGTAATGGAGAGAAAAAACCAAGGAGAACAAGCCCTAAAACGCCTACAACGATTCTCACAACTCCCAATCCCCTAGAAAATCCACTTAATAAAAACAATGGTAATACCAACCATAGATTACCCACCGATTCCTACACATGCCCTCAGCAAAACGCAAATCACTAGACTCCAAAGAACACAGAATAAAGCAATCAGATTGGCAACAGAGCAGAGATATCCTTACACATACACAAGAAGACAATTACACGAACTCACAAGCATCGAAACAGTTAATATCAGACTACACAGACACGCCAAGAAAATATGGGAGACACTACATATACAAGAACACGAAGTTTATAAAAAATCTAAAAGATAACACAGAAAATATTAACCGATACAATAAATTCTTCCCCAGTAGCCTAATGAAAATTCAAGATGAACCCCTACCAATATACTATTAAAAAAATAAATAAATAAATAACAAGTAAATAACTAATTAAATAAATAAATAAATAAATAAACAAACAAACAAAAAGAAACTAATACATAAGCAAATTAGCTAGCTAGCTCCAACCTTCCCCCACAATAATGCACGCCTTGTGCATCAATATACGACTCAGCTAAGTGGACAGTCCACTAACTTTTCCCTACTACTCTCCTTCATAACTTCACCCACCTTTCCCCCTTCCCCACTGAATACTCTTCCTCACTTCCTACTTTTCTATAAAAAAAAAAAATAATAAAAAAAAAAAAAAATAAATAAATAAATAAAAAAAAAAAAAAACCTTAATCTAATCATAACTGAAATAACTTAACCTAACCAACATAGCATAACATAATTTCAAAGACGTTTTGCGAGGTAAATAAAGACGAGCACCGCCTGAAACCTTCACAAATGTGTTGAGTACACTATATATAGTCATAGGGAAAGAGAGAAAATATAAATTTTATTTCCCGGGGGGAGTGGAAAACGTTGGGCAGTCTCCATAAACCCATGTCCCTGTCCACCAAGCAGTGAATAGGTACTGGATATTAGCCAGGGGTTGTAACCTGCCTTCTGGGGTGATGACCTGGCACCTGTCTCGGCCAGGTGGTGTGCAACCGTACCAATACAAAGGTTATACCCACGATCTGACCAGTATAGTATGGAGTCTGTACATTGTCTATATACACGACTGCAATGCAAACAACTATTCTATATGACAGTATCTATATACACGAGCGTAATGCAAATAACTATTCACTATGACAGTGTCTATATACACACCTGTAATGCAAATAGATATTAAATATGACAGTGATTAGCCTACAAACATGGCGATTGTTGACATTTCGGCTCAAGGTCATGACATCACTGCAGGAGTTCTATTACATGGCTGAACAATTCCTAACGCTTTTCTGAGAAGAGGACTCCAGAAACAAGATAGAAATTTTACGAGTGATCCCTTAGATGGAAACTGTCCCTGGGTTACTGTAAGGCGTTAGTCTTTTTATGCATGTTGTAATGCTTTCATGACTGGAAATGGGTGATTAAATATTTTATGATTGTCAGCAAGTCTAGTTGTGGTGAAGGGATACCAGATTTCGGACTTCCAAAAAAATATTTTGGTAAATTTAGTTTTGAATTCTTCATACGACTTAATTGCAAGGAAAAGATCAATGAGAAAGAACTGCCCTAACAGTTAGATAAATCACAACGAGACTTTAAATGAGCGATTTTTATACCACCCTGTGGGATATTGCGACGCCCAACTTCATCGTCCATGTCTTAGCGAATAATGTAAATAGGAATATTAGTTCATGTGAATTTTGGAATTAATGTTAACTCATGCACAAGTGTGACTAAAGCTTTCGCTGATGATTGAACAATAGTTTTTTCTAAGCATGATGACAGGTTGAGAATTTATTGATACGTATATTTCTTGTTTCCCAGAATGTTGTAAACGTTTGAAAAAAATATTTTATTTCCGTCCGTAGCCTGTTGCGCCGGTAGGCGATTGTTGACATTTCGGCTCAAGGTTTTGACGTCACTGCAAGACCTCTATTACATGGCTGAACAAATCCTAACGCTTTTCTAAGAATAGGACTCCAGAAACAAGATAGAGACTTTACGAGATATCCCTTTAATAAAAAACTGTCCCCTTGGTTACTGAAAGGCTTTAGTCTGTTTCTGCTTGTTGTAATGCTTCCATGATTGGAAATGGGTTACTATATCTTTTAGGACTTTCAGCAAGCCTAGTTGTGGTGGAAGGATACCAGATTTGTGACTTCCCAACATATATTTAGTAAATTCAGTGTTGAATTCTTCATACGACTTAATTGCAAAGAAAAATTCACTCAGAAAGAACTGTCCTGTTGTAGGACAGTTAGATAAATCACAACTAGACTTTGAATGAGCAATTTTTATACCATCCTGTGGGATATTGCGACGCCCAACTTCATCGTCCACGTCTTAGAGAATAATGTCGATAGGAATATTAGTTCATGTGAATTTTGGGTTTAATGTTAAATCATGCACAAGTGTGACTGAAGCTTTTGCTGATGACTGAACAATATTTTCTCTAAGCATGATGACAGGTTGAGAATTTACTGATGCGTATATTTCTTGTTTCCCAGAATATTGTAAACGTTTAAAGAAATTAATATTTTTTCCGTCCGTAACCTGTTGGGCCAGTAGGCTTAATGGAGGCCTTAGGTGATCGGCCTCCGCCCGTTAGTAGCGTAGGTTAGATTTTTTTAAGTGACGCCTCGTTTCTTATTGCGAGACTCATACTTCCCGCGGAACCTCCTTTTGCATATAACTTTGCAGTCATGTTAAGGATAGTGTTATGGCAACATATGGGTAATCTTTGACCACTCGGGTCCATTATAAAAAATAAGTCGCCAGCGAGTACCAGAACTGAAACTCGGGACTAAAAGCTGGTATGACCAACCGCTAGTTATTAGGGCACTATCTCCCCGATATGAATGAAAGTGATGGAAAGATACAAATGAGAATACAAATGTATGTAGGAAGTAAGAGTAGGCAGTAGACACCTGCCGTCCGGTGGAATATTCCAGGAAAAGTAATTAAGGGGATGTGGGCGATGCTGCAGACTGAATGATTCCCCGTGTCCTCTTTTCCCGATTCCCTTAGTGTCTTATTTACACATGAATGCAGCTGCAACCTTCCCTCTAAAAAAAAACTTCTTCTACTAGCTACAAAACATAACAGGCACCTTACTTCTCCTATCACTCCATTGCGGTCTTATGACCCGCTTAAGCGGAGGTTCTTCCGGCATTTCAACTCTGTTAGTTGGAAGACCTAATGCAAATTTAGATTTTCCTTGGGATGATTATTACTTCCATGTCAGAGATCCTTCTCCTTGTGCCGATTACATAACATTGCATAGAGCTATACATTTCTCATACTTTTCTAAAACTAAACCTAAAATGCCCTGATTTAACTCTACTTGTTCTCGTGCTGTTGTGGATAGAGCGGCAGCTCATAAACAGTACCGTAGCCATCCATCTGCTGAAACTCATGCCTTTCATATTTCTGCCCGTAAGCATGCAAAATCTATTCTCCCGCTTACTGAAGACTCGTTATCAATAAAAAATGTCAACAATTTTTCAATTTTAATTCCTCTCGTGATTTCTGGCATCTAACCTATAATATCTCTAACAATTTTACTTCTTCATCTTACCCACCTTTACTTCAAACGGATGGCTCTCAGCTGTCTCTTCTTTCTCTGAAACTTAATTCTTTGCTCAAATTCTTGCTACCAACGCTATTTTGGATGATGCTGGGCATATTCCTACTACTCCTCCAGCCTCTGACTAACTCATCTCAAAAATAAAAATTCATTAGAAATTTTTCCATACCGTCTCTGGCCCTGATTCTCGGAAAGCTTACGGTGCAGATAGAGTCCCTCCCGTTGTTCTCAAAAGCAGTGCTTCCGAGTTTTCGCCCTGCCAGGTCAAACTCTTTCGTCTGTGTCTCTCTACTTCTACCTATCCTTCTTCCTGGAAGTTTGTTCACATTCAACCTGTCCCTAAAATGGGTGACCGCTCGTCTCCTTCAAACTACCGCCCTATAGCTTTGATTTTCTGTCTTTCTAAAGCCCTCGAGTCTGTCCTTAAAAAGAAGATAGTGAGGCATCTATCAATCTATCTATCTATTCTCCAACTTACTGAAAACTCTTTCATCAATAGAAAATGTCAAAGTCTTTTCAATTATAATTCTTCTCGTGATTTCTAGCATCTAACCAAAAATATCTCTAACAATTTTACTTTTTCATCTTACCCACCTTTACTTCAAACAGATGGATCTACAACTGTCTTGAACTTGCAAAAATTCAACCTGTCCCTAAAATGGGTGACCGCTCCAATCCTTCAAACTACCGCCCTATAGCTTTGATTTCCTGCCTTTCTAAAACCTTCGAGTTTGTCCTTAAAAAGTAGATAATGAGACATCTATCAGCTCACAACCTTCTCTCTGATTGCCAGTATGGTTTCCGGAAAGGCTAGTTCACTGGTAATTTTCTTGCTATTCTAACCGAATCTTGGTCATTCTCTTATAGGGACTTCGGTGAAACCTTTACAGTCAGCCTTGACATATCGAAAACCTTCGATAGTATCTAGCATAAATTTAATTCATAAACTACCCTCCTACGAACTTTATCCTAAAACTATCAACAGTGGTGTTCCTCAGGGTTCTGTCCTATCATTCTGTCTCTTTCTATTATTCATCAATGATCTCCTAATCTGGCTCAATGCCCTATCCACTCTAATGCTAATGACACCACCTTACATTTTTCAACGTCGTACAACAAATGTCAAATCCAGCAAGAATCAAATGATTCAAGGCGAGATGCTATAGGACGCCTAACTTCTGATCTTTTGCTAGTTTCTCATTGGGGCTAAGGAAACCTTGTTCTGTTCAATGTTTCAATAACTCAATTTCTACACCTATCTACTCGCAATAACCTTCTAGATAACTGTCCGCGCGTGTTCAATGACTCTCAAATTAATTTTTTATTGTTTATCTTTTACCCGTAGCGCCGGTAAGCTTCATGAAGGTCTTAGATCAGTGATTCCCAAACTGGGAGAAATTTCCACCTAGGGGGAAATTTGAAGCTAC